>QFEL01001178.1:0-39281 GCA_003316195.1 Neoboletus brunneissimus | reverse complement strand
AAGCAGGCGTTGCTCTTGTACGCAAAGAAGATTGCGGACGAAGGCTTTAGGGCAAAAGGGGAAGAGCTCATTAGGGATTTGTTTGGGCCGGTGTTTTGGTGCGTGCACCTTTGGTGGGTTTGTATGTTGAGAGGTGATTGACTGTGATGTAGGCGGCCTGGAAGAGATGATTGTTGGTGTCCGACTGTGGTGGGGATGGTCAAACGTGATTTGCTCCGCGAAGTTCTCTCCGTGTTTGGTGGGTTCCACATCGTTTCATAAACGGCGTCGTTCTCATCCCATGATACGCAGCGAGAAGCAAGACACTGACGAAACTAGCGTTGGACTGGCAGGACATATTGAAGAAGGCGACGAATGATGAAGTTTCTTGATTCCATTTACTTTTGTGGAGTATAGACCTGGCATTGCTCAGTCACATGCACAGGCCGTAATTTGGGGAATTAGACACCGGATTAGTTTCATGAATGGTCCATCTTTTCTTGATGCAGCTCATGTGCGTGCGCCAGAGTGTCAGGCTCTGCCATGCATTGGCAATCCGAAAAGGCGCCGCCTGTTTGACCCGCGACGTCCGCCTGAGAGGATTCGAAGCATTCTTGTCACAATCTCGCCGTCTCTCCGATAACCAAGTCCAAAAATTCCCCAAGATGTCCAAGAAGGCCCTCGTATTGATTGCAGACGGCACAGAAGAGATGGAATTGTGAGAAGGCTCGTCCCTCACTCGACTCGGACTGACACGCGCAGTACCATCACGTACGACACACTCGTTCGTGCAGGCGTCGAATGCACATCTGCGAACATTCAGAGCGGCGGATCGCCATACGGATCTGTGGGGACCAGCCCGGCACTGGTCGTGTGCTCGAGGGGCGTCAAGATCTTGCCTGATACAACGCTCCAGCCCCTGAATGCGGGCCCGGTATGTGTAGAGAAGGCTACCTACGGGCAGTCTTATCCACGATCTGCAGGATAAATACGATGCTCTGATCATTCCTGGCGGGCTCAAGGGCGCCGAGACCCTTTCTCAGTCGACCGAAGTGCAAACCCTGGTGAGGGAATACTACGAAGGGAACAAAATCGTGGCTATGATATGCGCAGGTGCGTCCAAGGACATCTTGGCCATATCGGAGGTAGCAAAACACCCCTGGGTCCCTAGGTACGCTGGCTGCCAAGACAGCTGGCCTTCCTTTCCAACCGGTCACGTCGCATCCGGTGATTAAGAACGATCTGGCCTCAAGTAAGTGGACCCGAAATCGAGGAAAGAGCAGGCTTTGAATTTGTTTCTCGACAGTTTACGACTATAAAGAGGATGCTGTCGTCGTGTCCGACGGAGTACCGGGAAAAGGGACGCTGGTTACAAGGTGCGTTGACAGCTCCACTCCCGTGTTCTTGGGTGACGTTTGGTTCTCTCCAGTCGGGGACCAGGTGAGTCATATGGCGACCGGGTAGCACTTTTTTGAACGCATGGGTAGGCACCGCTTTTCCGTTTGCGTTCAAGTTGGTCGAGCTGCTTTGTGGCAAGGCAAAGAGCGACGAAGTGAGAGAGCCGATGATGTTCCCTGCTGGTACTGGTTATCCGTACTGACGAGTAGTGGTGTGTTGTTACGTACGGCGTGAAAAAGACACGGTCGCGTTCTCGCGTTTGTTTCAGAGCTGAATTTTTCGTATGCGAGCTGTTCAGCACGCCGTACGACGGATCCATGGGCTTTCGCGGACGGTAGCCATTCGGCGATGGACTGGCTCAAATCTGATAACGGACGGCCGCAGACGTATCGAGTCACGCTCAGCCTTTAAACACCGACCTCGCTCCAGACGCCTTCTGTCAACATCCACAATGTCCTCCGCAGATTCGCTCGCTGCCTCTCTCGCATCCCTCTCAATCACTCCAGCCACGTCTGTCTCCCATCCAGACACAAACTCCCCAGCATCCTGGCGCGATGCCCTCCTCGCCACCACCACCGTCCCCGGATCTTTCGAGCTGATCAAAACCCTCGTCTACAAGCCAAAAACCGCAAAAACGGCCACCCCAGTCCCCGTCGTCGTCATCGCACGCGATGAGACTGAAACCAGTTCCTCCACCCTCGGGAGAAAGCTCAACCTCAAAGAACTCCGTTTGGCTTCGGAGGACCTCCTTTCCGAGTTTTTCGGCCTCGATAAGAACTCTCGTGCGTTCCCTGATCTGTTCGGCGTCAAAGGCGATGTCTTATATGCCATCGATACTAGTGTCGCCGTTGGCATTGAACAAGGATACGTTTTCTAAAGTGGTCACGGTGATCGACGCCTCCATCGCGTCTTCGTCAGCTACGTTTGCGATCCACGCATGTTCCTCAAGTTCAACGCTGTTCTTATCCGGAAAAGATATCGTCACATACCTGAAGAGCCTCGAAACCGAGGACGTCAAAATAGAAGAGGTCGACTTCGCCGCTCTCAAGACCGACGGGTCAGTCCCGAAGCCTGTCGTTAAAGAGAAAGAGGATGGAAAGATCGAGGGCGCTGTACAGATCGCAATCGGCGTCAAGAAGGAAGTCGACTTTTCAGCTTGGTACCAGAGTGTAAGTGCCACCGGATCAGATTGAGTTTGCATTCTGAGCACATCGCGCGATAGGTCTTGATGAAAGCGGACATGTTAGAGTACTACAGCGTCAGTGGATGCTATATCCTCAGGCCATGGTCTTACAGCATTTGGGAGGAAATTCAAGGTAGGCCCGTTGAACACCCAGGTTTAAAACGATACATGGCGCGTTATTAGATTGGTTCAACAAGAGGATCAAAGCCATGGGCGTGCAGAACGCGTCGTTCCCAATGTTCGTTTCTTCCAAAGTTCTCGAGCGGGAGAAGGATCATGTCGAGGGTTTCTCCCCGGAAGTCGCATGGGTCACAAGAGCGTGAGTGTATCCGTGAATGTATATCGTATCGACGATCACGATTAACGACGTACCAGCGGATCCTCCGAGTTGGAGGAACCTATCGCCATCCGTCCAACGTCTGAGACTGTCATGTATCCCTGTGCGTTCGCTGCACGTCTCTCAACATAACATTCTGACAGTGTTTAGATTATGCCAAGTGGGTCAAGAGCCATAGAGATTTGCCCTTGAAGCTTAACCTGTGGAACAATGTTGTGCGATGGGAGTTCAAGCATCCACGTGCGTGATGGCAAGCATCATCATGTCTACTGTGTACTCAGTGTCGTCCCATTCCCAGAGCCATTCCTCCGAACCCGTGAATATCTGTGGCAGGAAGGTCATACGGCTCATCTAACCAAGGCGGAAGCCGATAAAGAGGTTCTTGAGATTCTTGAACTCTACCGACGTGTCTACGAGGAACTGCTCGCGGTCCCTATGATTAAAGGTGTAAAATCAGAGAAGGAAAAGTTCGCTGGCGCCCTTTATACTACTACTGTCGAGGGCTTCATTCCAGCAAGTGGTCGTGGTATCCAAGCTGGCACCTCGCATTGTCTTGGACAAAACTTCTCGAAGCCAGAGATGTTCAATATTGTGGTCGAGGATCCCAACGATCCCACTGGTCAAGGCAAAATCTACGCGTGGCAAAACTCGTGGGGTCTTTCTACGCGTACTATTGGAGTCATGGTCATGGTACACGGTGATAACCAGGGATTGGTCCTCCCTCCTCGCGTTGCTTCGGTCCAGGTTGTTGTTGTTCCATGTGGCATCACAGCCAAGACGAATGAGGAAGATAGGAGCAAGATCAATGACGCGTGTGACGAACTTGCCAAATCCCTCGTTGAAATCGGCGTCCGAGCAAAGGCCGATCTCAGAGAAGGCTACACTCCGGGTTACAAGTTCAACGACTGGGAACAGAAGGTTCGATGCCCGAGTTACTTCCTGTGTTGGTACAGACCTGAGAAATACTCTGTTTCTCGTAGGGTGTCCCGCTCCGTCTCGAGATTGGACCAAATGATCTCGCGAAACAACAAACTCTGTCGGTCCGTCGTGACACTGGTGCGAAAGCCCCGATCGCGCTCGCAGATTTAAAGGCTACCGTCCCTCAACTCCTTGAAACCATCCATAACGACATGTACACCAGAGCGCTCAACGAGTACAATGCACACGTGAGGGAAGTCACGCGTTGGGAAGACTTTGTCCCAACGCTGGATAACAAGTGCATTGCTGTCATTCCCTGGTGTGAGCGGGAGGCGTGCGAAGATGACATCAAGGAGCGAAGTGGACGATCGTGAGTATTCTCCCAGTAATTTTCTTACAACCGAATCGGCCCTGGTGGAAGAGGAAGCCTTCCTTGGTGTTCGCTTAGTTCGTTGCGTCTCAGGAATGCTAACCGTTGATCCCTCCCACAGTGCGGAACCCCAGGACGAGCGTGCGCCATCTGCGGGAGCCAAGTCACTCGCAATTCCCTTTGACCAAGCTCGTTGGACTCCGATCGAGCATGGCAAGACCAAGTGCGTTGGATGTGGTCAGGACGCGAAACGTTGGACCTTGTTTGGAAGATCATACTAGAGTAACGCGGAAGTGCGATATCTAATTCGGTCGCTGCTCGTGTACAAGTTACCATAATGATAGTGCTCTACAGCTCAACTGCGATTGGGATTGAGACTGGTGAGAACGTCATGTGGATGTCTTGAATTCCTTTGACTTTTTGGTGAGCCTTGAGCTTGGGTGACGCACGCAATCACTCGCCATTCAGGCGGGATAAGGCTCAACTCGACTTTCTCGTTACCTTTGATGACCTGTTCCTTGACTGCGGGCGGAGGAGGTGCCAATCGGACTCGTCGGTTCAGGCTGGCCGGTCTCGTTTGTGGTGGTTGAGTTGAGATGTGAGAACCACTCGCAATAGTTCAACGTGTTCGACGATGACAACGTCTGCTAAGCTCCAGTTTCAGCATGCTGGGCCATAGACGGGTTGATCACCAGACTACTTGGTTGGTTTAGGGCCCAGGCTGGCTGCCACCGTCCGTCGTGGTTGAGTTGACATGTCGGAACACCGTCCACGTGCGCCATCATTGCAAAATGGTCCAGCAGTACTGACAGCGTCCGCTAGGTTTCGGTTTCAGATCCCTGAAGACGACGCCGAGGTTATGGTTGTTTGCTGCATGTCGCGGTGAACAATCGCTGGCCCGTATCCATCCGACGGATCGCGGGGTCAGTGCTCAAGCGCTCAGATTCATCGGAAGGCTTGCAAGTTCTTCCGCCTCCATGGTGACAGCGACTTCATTGCGGGGGTGCCTGAAGAACACTCTCGGCATCTGGATCCCGTGGTCCACTTCCGCAGCTCGTGTGGAGCTCCATCATGACCGTGACCCCGGATTGAACTGGGGGAGGCGATGACACTTGTTTCCTAAATTAACCCTACTCCATATGACGGCTACATGTAGGTTTTCCGAGTCATGAATGTTACCAACCCGTTTACAGGATGGTCGTCTTGCCATGTGTTTCAACGACGGTAATATGGACGCAGTTCGGGGGAGCGAGCTTAGGTCCGCCGAGGGACGCTAGCTGTCTAAGAGTGAGCTACCTCGCCTGCCCGATGAAACACTGACAAGTCCACCAACGAAGCAAAAACGAGTTGCTCGGCAGAGTACCCCGACGGACGGCCTAACCTCGTCTGTGCACGCTTTGCCGGAACCGAGGACATCACGGATCTTGTGGACATGACCTCATGACCACCATTCCAGGGGAAGTCCCACGTGTGGGTTAAATGGTCCGCAAACACTGTCCCGGTGGCTGAAGAAATAAATATCGAGCCTTCCAATCTCCAACGTCATCAGTGCTCCCATCCCTATTCCCCGTAGACACTGCTACAATGCCCGGTGTGAGTACAGTTCTTCGTGGTGGGTCCCAAGCCTGTTAACATCGATATAGTATAGCGCTCGTATCGCAGGAAATCCCGTACGTATCGCAGAAAGTACTAGATGCCTGTCCTGACGATCTTCAATTAGTACATCGTAGGTACTTTCGCATGCATCGGTGGAGGTCTCTTTGGTTTGGACATCTCGTCCATGTCTGGCGTGTTGAACGTGAGTGCCTCCCTCACCCCGATGTTGCCCCTGTCGCCTAACAAGCATTTAGAATAATGCCTACCTCCGTGTGTTCAAAAACGTAAGTCAACAGTTGTGCTGTACTGGTGCAGCTGATGACGTGAAATTAGCCCGGTTCCAATGCTCAAGGGGCTATTGTTGCGTCCATGCCTGCCGGTTCCTTGGTCGGCGCTCTCGCGGTTACCACCCTTGCCGATCGAATTGGTCGTAAAAACACTGTCATCCTCTCTAGTATTTTCTGGATCATCGGTGGTATCTTGCAATCTGCCTCCATCGTGCGTACTTCATCTTCTTGATACCCAGGTAAACGCAATCGCTCACACCTTGCGCTCCTTGTTAAGAACCGCGGTATGTTGGTAGTGGGTCGTGTCATTGCTGGGCTTTCCGTCGGTCTCGCGTCCAGTGTCGTGCCCATTTATCAATCCGAGATCTCTGCTCCCTCGATCCGTGGTCGGCTCGTGTCTGTACAGCAATGGTCGATTACCTGGGGTATCATGCTGCAATACTTTGTCCAGTTTGGGTGCTCATACATCAATGGCACTGCATCGTTCCGCATTCCGTGGGGTCTCCAGATCATACCTGCGATAATTCTTGGCATTGGGATGCTGTGGTTCCCAGAATCCCCTCGTTGGCTCATCGACCATGGGCGGTAAGTTCTCTTCCACTTTGTTGGTCTCTACACTGTATATTCATAATTCATGATAGTGAGGACGAGGCTCTTCAAATTCTTGCTGATCTCCACGGAAACGGAAACAGACATGACGAATTGGTCGTTTTGGAGTTCGAGGAAATCAAGGAACAGGTCGTTTTTGAGAGAACTGAAGGCGCCAAATCGTTTACGGACTTGTTGAAGCCTGGTATTTTCCGCCGTGTTGGTCTTGGTTGTTCACTCCAGATGTGGTCACAGTTGTCTGGGATGAACGTCATGATGTATTACATCGTGTATGTGTTTGAAGGGGCTGGTCTGACCGGTCTGCGTGGTAACCTCATCGCCGACTCCGTCCAATACGTCCTCAACGTCGCCTTCACTGTTCCCGCAATCATCTACATCGACCGATGGGGTCGCCGTCCTCTCCTAATCATCGGTTCTACACTCATGGGCTTCTTCCTTTGCCTTGTCGGCGGTCTCCAAGGTCGTTATGGAGAATGGGGGACCATCAATGGTTCTGCGGTATGGGTCATCACGAACAACCAATCGGTGACCAAGGCCATCATCGTTTGTTCATATCTCTTCGTCTGCTCCTTTGCCATCACCATGGGACCTGTCTCGTGGACATACCCTGCAGAGATCTTCCCTATGAAGGTGCGCGCCAAGGCCGTCGCGCTCGCTACCGCAACCAACTGGCTCTTCAACTTTGCGCTCGCCTGGGCCGTTCCACCGGGCCTTTCAACCATCGCGTGGAAGACGTACTTTGTGTTCGCTGCGTTCAACTTTGCGGCCGCGATCCACTTTCTCTTCTGTTTCCCAGAGACGGCGCAGCGCACGCTCGAGGAGATCGAGGAAGTCTTTGCCCAAGGGCATGTGTTCAGTGCCTGGGCTGTCTCACGCGATGTCGGAAAGAGGAACTTGGAGGATATCGTCGCGAAAAAGGCAGTTGATGAGAAACACGAATCTCTGGAGAAGGCCTAGGGATTTTCGAATATGAAAAACTTAATTCATTGACGAGATTCACGTACTGTGTAATATTATTTCGCGATTCAGTTTGTTGGGACATTCGCCACTTTGATGGGGAAGGATGTCGATCGCGAAATATTCTTGAATACCTAAATAATTCTTTCTTCACTCACATATTCTATCACTACTAGCGTGTAATTTTCCTGTTCGAGATTCACGAATCGGTTGTTGTGACCTTCACGTGGAATGTTGGTTAGTTCGGCAACGGGCTGCGACGTGGTAATGGAGGGGTTCCAGTTGTAATCGGTTGCGTTAACCTGAACTTTTGTACGCGACTCACCTCACGGTTGCATTGAGCGGGTTTGCAGAAGATCATGTACACGCGGTGGGTCACCTATGGTTGGAACAAGTTTCTTTTGAAACTCTCGTGCGGAGAAGAGAACAAGTTTGCTACTTCTTTATTGCCTATCTTTGACGTCGTTTGAACAGATGGCATCACTGAAGATGTTCAAGATCAAACGCGACTTGTGCCATCACATCAACCTTCGCCTGGCACTCGGCATTCTAGCGAGGTCGTGAGCAACTACGTTCCTATGTTCAGTGTGCTTGTCCTTGATGGGTTCCAGGATATAGCAGTGGGCCAGGAAGACAATAGACACGAGAGTGGGAATGTAGTACTCGGCGCGACCCTGGAAGACGACGAACACATGGCACCCACAGGCCGGCGCTTCTCTCATCTCCAAACTCGCCCAGGCTTCCGAAAATCCTTACGATGACACCCAGATCCCTACTCCCCCGGCTCAAGAGTAATGTGAGGACTCCAATTACATAACTCGTTATTTCGATCGAGGCGGAAACCTAGACCATCACCTTTACCAACAACAAGCATCATCCTTCCTGACCCTCAGGAACGTGGTGAAACGCACTCGTTGGAAGAGTACACCTTTTCGGTCGACCTTGACCAGAAAATGTGGCGGGAGATACTCTCCTACTGTGAGGTCATCGACATCATTCATGTTGGCATGGTACATCGCAATCATCGTATCAATCTCATGCTTGCTCAATCCTGAATTCTCCCCAGATTTGTCAATCATTAGCATCCGTGACGGAAGACTATTGGGTGTGGTATTTTGTATTGTTACGCGTCTGCCATAACAAAAGACTCCCGGACCTCTGTTTCCATATCAAATCGCATTCCTGCGCAACTCTACACCAAAAAGCGATACTGTCGACACGGCTCGATCGTCTCTCGCGTGGTCTAGACCCAAGCCCGTTCCCTTACACGACTACAACCCTTTCGTTATTGACTATCTGGAAGATCTCTTTTCTCCCGGGTGGAAGGTGGCTGGTCATGCAGCTCATGCTATGTCGAAAGGCGGGCGAAGATGGGATAACGCTCTGCAGGGCAAGCGATTCTTTAGATCAACCTTATGCATATTCTTCGGTGTCAGGTTGGCACCACACCGACATGAGCGTATTTACGAGCGACGGTGGAGATTTGTTACTGTTGCTTCGTTCTGGCCGTCCCGATGCGTATGTTTTTCCTCCTCCTTGCTTCCGTTGATTGTACTGTTGACCCCTGCCTAGGACGAAGCTCGGGGTGTATTCGATTCATCCCTCGCATACCTGCCCAAGATTGGACATGGTATGGATCATTGAAGTCCCAGAAATCGAGAATTGTGCTGCCCTATGGGTGGACCAATCGCAACAATACCAAACCAAGGCATCTCGTTAACAGTGTCGAAGCTCGAGCCCTGTTATCGCAAGCTTGCAGAATCCTGTACAATGGAGGTCGAATGCAAAGTTGGCAAATGATCGGTGAGTGCCACGATAGTCAGCACGTGGGGTACCGGTGACTTGCGTCGGCGAAGCACTCGTACGGGTTGTGCATCACAGACTCCCAGATAACGGTCGTGATCTCGAGTACAGAGCTAATTGCAGCGTATAAGATGCCCCTTATGGTTCCAGCTCGGAGCCCGAGCGAGCCCGTGACCGTAACACCACTCTGGCGTTTTTCATGCGCATATATGAAACCGTGTGCTGTTTACTTGATTCCCTCCGTCCCAGCATTCGATGCTCCCAGTGTTATCATACTTTATAGGAATAGATGCCTTCTGGTCACACCGAGCTTCGATTCAGACCCTCTTCAGCGACACCCCACCCACTTTTCGACGTATACTTACCTACGAGAGCTCAAGCGTCCGATGCTCCTAGGACCACACCGTGCGTTCTGGGATCTCGGTCATGGGAGAGTGGGAATTGGGACGCTACCAGCCCTGATCACCTCCAGTTTTTACGAGCATGGTTCTTGGGATATGTCAGGTATACGTGTTCCCGAAGCTAATCTTGCAGATAACGTCCATCTACTGGGCCACGCTGGACTCTACGAGGGTAAGGTGGTAGGGGCGGCTTGGGACGAAGAGAGTGGGAAGATAGCGTTGTGTCCCAAGGGGGATTCGTGGATGGTCATCATAGTCGATTTGAAACCATGATTCTGCTTTCTTCGACGTGTAGTCAGGACCAGGAGCATTTACCACACTATGGTTGCGAGCCGTCCAAACTACTCGGGGTTTGAAGCCGTCAGTGGACCATGATGTACGTGGAACCAGGATGATCATGATCATGATACTTCAGCCGGGCCCAACTTCAGAGTTAGCTTCAGGCACTGGCAGAGGGTATTGGTCGTCTTTACATAAACCAAGCAGGCTGACTCGTTGAACGTTAAATTTCCACTGTTTTCGCAGCCCACAGGCATAGCAGGGATAGAGTGATATCACAACACCTCATGCATGGGAGTGACTTCATCTAGATCGAGGTATGGGATCAAGTATCTATACTTGTCCAACTCTTTGTGACTTCACTCTGCCATGGACTCGCAGAAAACCCTAGTCGACATTGCGTCGGTCTCGCAGCGAGTCGTCAGTACACCCGTTCGGTATGCCGGCCGCAAAACACTCGAAAGCTTTCGTTTGGACAAGATCGACGTTGGGTCCAGTACTGTCCTGGAAACGCTCAACAAGACGTTGCTTCTGAACGACGGCAGTATCGACGAACGGCTTGCGGACTGGTCAGGTGGTGATGAACCCAAAACATGCCTAAATACGTTGAACCAGATGGAGAGAGTTACAATGTGCTTCCACACCAAGCAGGACGAAGAACGTTCGGAAAAGTCGGGGTTCTACCGCCCACAGCGTTGCTATTGAGAAAGCGTTTCGTATGCATAGTTCATTGTGTAGTCTGTAGTATGTACGTGAATCTGATGAGATTGGGGTGCGAGTCAGCGGGCATGGACATGAAAATTGGCATTACGCACTCTTGAGTTTGGTGACTTTGGCGAGATGGAGGGGTCTGTTGGGGTTGAGTACTCGAGCCTTCAATTTACCCAGGGATACGTACTAGTACTGAACAAACCTCTCGTGTTTTTTTCCTCGCAGATTTCTTTCCTGTACTTGTACGTGTTGGCTACTAGACGCAACCTGGGATTATTTGAGTGGATTAGATCGACGTCCGGCTCCTATTCTATGCTGAAATTAAAAATGTAGAGTGGGAAACTTGTATGCGCAGATTATCAACGTGACGAGAACATGGCAGTCTTCCTCATCTATGAGGTGGCGGCGTAGTGGTATTGTTGCCAAGCCAAGATTTCCTTATCTGAGTGTTTGCCAAAGGCTTTAGATCCAAACAACGCCGGATTGGGAACAACTACCACTGGCTTACGAGTTGCCACAACACTAGCTACCGGAACCCCCACCTACACTCAAGCGCGACAGAACGCGCGGATCACGAAATTGATACTAGACATATTGTCTGGGCTCTCCCCTCCGCTCAACAAATAAGTCACTTTGCGTTCGAACGTCATCTTTGGACAATACACTACCACTTGACATGGGTGATGCGCCAAATGCTATTGCTCCGGATCCATCTACATCTAACCCCTCTGGGTGGCATACCATACGTCCATGGACACCTCACCTCACGCTTGCAGTACGAGAAATAACATCTGTTTCCGCCACATTCATCCTCTCGTCATCTCTCGATGTTCGACATACCACAGACGATGAACCGGAGCTCACCGGCGACACCTCGATTGACACGGACAATGATGTTGTCTTGGACTCACGCGGAATTATCGCGGATTCGATCTCTCACGGGCTCTCCGTAGACGTGAACGGCTCAAACTGGCAACGCGTCATCCTTCGCATGAACGATCACGCTGACGAAGCCATCATCGTCATATACGGATTACATCCTGGGAGGCAGTATGACATTGACATAGCGCTTGTAAGCGGAGGGACGATGCGAAAGCAGGTCACCACCGAAGGTGAGTGTACCACGTGTATTTGGCGTGGTCTACACTCACTGTGCGATGTAGACGCTGAGAGCACGACCCTGGATAACGAGCGAAGCGATGATCACCATGTTATCGCCGCGTCAGAGTCTCTGTCTACATCGACGAGCAACCTCAACGAATGTTCTCCGTCTGCCCCATCGACGTCCCAGACACCTTCTCTAGAAGAACGGCTACGGACGCTCTCGCATCAGTTAAACGCCCTACACGCTGAGCAGGCTACGCTACAAGCGGCTCTCAAATCTTCGAGACGCGACGCGAATAAAACCACGACCAGCTTGCGCGCCGAGATTGATGTATTGAAACGAGCCTCGGAAAAAGCCGGCATTGCAGAAAGTAAAGCGCGCCAACGTGTTCGCGCTCTCGAAGATGCCGTGCGACGCGCAAACGAAAGCCGGGAGCAGGTCGAGCAGTTGACAGCAGCAGACGAACAAGAATTACCAGGAGTGAGGCAAAGGCAGTCGGAAGCCGAAGATGTTCTGAGAACAGTGAAGGGTGAATCTGACGCGGTCAGAGCGGAGCTAGAGAAACGAGAGGAAGAGGGGAGGAAAAGGAAGGAAAGTATGAGGGTGGAGTGCGCGACGTTGAACCAGAGATTGGAGCGATTGTCGGTGAAGAAGGAAAGGCTGGAGAACTCTGTAATCCCGGATCTCGAGACCCAGCTCGCGAAGATCCAGCGGGAAATTGAAGTCGTGGAACGGGGCGGTTTCCAGAATGACGACGTATGGGATAGCTTATATGGAGATCCTTCGAGGACGGAAACACAGCGGCGGCGCCAGTCACATCCTGGTACAATCGGACGTCCACTTGCTCAGATAGTCGGTCAACCACCAATTTCCCCTCCACACTTTCCTCGATACCACCCCCGGTCACAATCCACCTATCGATTGAACAACGACCTGAGTGCTTCAGGACTGTCCCATCCTCCTGGCCTAGCTCATACTTCAGGGCTCTTGCACTCAGCTTCCTCATCAATGTCTTCAGGGTTTACCCACTCGGCAACGCCGGGGTTGTCACACTCCACCAACACAATCCTCTCCCAATCCACGTCATCGCCATCGTCACTGTCTCGCTCAACGAGTTCCGTAAGTTCATCGACGTTATCCAGCAAAGCACCCCCTTTTGAACCGACCCGTAATTTGCGGGTGTCGCTTTCGTCGCCCAGCACGTCTGGCGCGTTTCCTTCTGGCGGACTCTTTTCGATGAGCGGCAGCCAAGGCTCGTTCTCACCGTCCTCGACGACGTTTCCATCTGCTGGACCAAGCTCTTTCTCCCTGTCGGGAACCTACTCCTCAAGTCAAAGACCTCCGCAGACGCATGACGCTGATCTTAGTAGTAACTCGCTGCGATCAGGATGGCCGTCCATATCTAGAGGGTCAGCGGGAGAAGACCCATGGGGTACATCAAGCAATTAATATATGTACATTTGCTCGATCCAGACGAGACAATACGAGAAAATCTGAATAATGCCGGTATAGCATACTTTTCCGAGCCATCCTAGCAGAGAGATCATCTGGTGGGATGAATAGTTGCCGCCCAACCACTGGGTAGCATGGGATCCATCTTGCGTCAACCGTTCAGTGCACTTGGGTTCGACCACGATTCACTTCCAGCAGATCGGTGCCTCTCTGTCCCATCGTATGGTAAACCTCAGCGTCCATAGTAGTGATCGAGAATAAGATTAGAGAGGACGCCAGAGCCGGGTCGTCAGTCTGAATACACAACAGCGATAAGCCTACAGTCTAACCCTCGTCGTTCCTAGGGAGTTGTATTAGTATTAGTGACCATCCTCTCGAGTTCGTCCACAAGATCGTCCATGACATCACCACCCCGAGTCCCTCTGCTCTCCGAAGGCAGACCTGGTGCACCCATCACCGGTGGCTGTCTCTCGGCGGAGGCCAAGACTCCTTGACGCACGGGCTCGAGCGGGGTTCCGTCGCCGTCAAATCCGGGAGCGACCCGTCTGAGCGCTTCCCGTCGTCGCTGTTCTTTGTCGTCCTCACGGGACCGGAGGAGTCCCTCGCGTCGTGCTACGTAGGTAGCGTGTGTGTTTCGTCGTGATGATTCGAGAGTGAGGACGTGTGGTTCGAGTACGAACGGATAGGCGAACTGGCCATTGATATTAAAAGGAGAATGGGATTAATCGGCGTTTGGAACTTCTTTCGAGTCGGCTTGGCGAGGAAACTCACGTATGGTGTCACGCTGTCGGGGAGAGGGTGGATGTCTGGGGGTAGTTCAACCTGGAAGGGGTGAGACTCGAGGGGTGGAAATGGGAGTGCCAACGCACTGGGGGAGGTACCCTCACAGCAGGCGACTTTATGAGTGGGACGCGAGCAGCAGCTGCATATTGAGATTGCGTCGCTACCAAGGCAGCGTCTTTAAGACCAGGGTCTGGTCGAGGATCCTTGTTGCAAACGACTCACGATGATCTGCCATCACATGGGGGTAGAGACGAAAGAAGGAATTGATTATCGGGTCACAAAGCTACGAGCTCAATCGTCTGAAAACGTTTCTGCTCCCGCTCCGCATCCCCTTTCGACGTTGCTTTCGACCACTCCGCTCGCTCTCGTTCATCTCCCCCTTCGGCTCTTCCACGCCCCGCTCCATACCCGCCCCAAATACTTCCACACCCTTCCGGACGTCCTTTTTTCGCGCATGCGTCCTTGTGTCGTCACCACCCGTCCCAGAGGGAATAAAACTCATCTCCATCCCGCCATTCGCACTAAACCGCACGGTTGACGGTGATTCGACAGACGACTTTGACAGCTGCCGAGAAGCAAGACGCCGTCCGAACGAAGCGTCCTTATCGTTCGTCTTGCCAACTGCCGCAGTCGTTTGAGCCATCAGAGGTACAAAATGGACTTTACCCGACGAATGTCGATTGGCGTCGCGTGTCCGTGAGTAGACTTGTTGAAGACGCGCGTTTTGCTGCCCTGGTCTGGACCGGGGATCATGCTTATTCAGTTCTGCAGTTGGGTAGCGTCAGTACCCGGAAATGAAAGTGTTCCCTCTACCCACCGCCGGCGTCGGAGCTGTCATCACTGTCGCTGCCATCCTCACTACTCTCATCACCGCTACCGCCCAAGCCATCGGATGACATTTTATCACTCTCGTCCTCCTCTTCCTCCACAGCCGTCTTCCCTCGGGATGAATTTGCATTCTTCAGCGCAACGGAAGAGGGATTAAGGAGAGCGTACTCCCTGCTCGTCTCGTCCACCACAAAGTCAGGGTTTTCAAAGAGATCTTTGAATCGAGGATCGTTGAGAAGCGTGAGCTGCGCTTCACCGACCACCTCCATCTCCTCTTCGTCCACAGGCATGGCCTCGTCTGCAACGTCCGCTCCTTCTTCTTCCGCAGCTTTCTTGGCTTTTCTCGCTTTTTTCTTTTCTTCTCTCCTCCGTTCCCGTTCTGCGTTTCGTTCGACCCTCTCTGCGAGGGCCTTGTTGACTTTAACAGACGTCGCAACGCCGTCCTTGCGCGTACGTATACGGGTATCCGCCATTTTTTCGAGACGTTCTTTGACAAGCTTCTCTCGGTACTCTGCATATGCAAAAGGATTGGCGATGACGCGCGCAGTGTCGTAAAGCTTGAGAGACACAAAGTAACCGTGCATGTATGGCTTGAGCGCAGGTGTGCCGATGAGGTGATCCAACCCGAGACTGCGTACGAGGGTAAAGGATCAATGCATACACGAATGACATGGGGAGGAGAACGTACGTCCGTAACTCGTTCCTCTCGACGAATTTGTAGTCTTCGTAGACGTTTCGCACGCTTTGGTCCTCCATTTCTTCCGTGATGTTTTCGAGAAAGCTTGCCCAACGGGGTGCTGGACCGAGCTGAGGGATATAATACGTTGCCATTTTGATGCCCTCGTTGGCAGTGAGGAGTAAACCACTCCCTGGAACGTGATGGATGTCATTGAGGTCCGTGGCCGGAGTGATGGATACAAAGTTCGACGACGGCTGCAAGGGTACATGAGCATAAAACACAATGACGAAGAGTGCCCTCCATACTGTATTCCGGTCCCAAATTTTGACAACCTTTTTATCCGCACTGAGGACCATCCCGTCGCCCGCCATGCGGCTGCCACCTTCAAGCCAGGCGACGTTTTTCAGCGGTAAACCATACCCTTGGTCCTTGAGCGCGAACGGCCGGGGCGAACGTATATCATACAGTAGCGTGTGCCCCGTAGACGTACCAATCGCATACGAGAGTCCATCAGACCTCGCTGCAATAGCCGTCACCGCCAACGAGTCCGACGACGATTCACCGTCGACGCCTGGAAGCACCACCTTAGCCCGTCCCGTACTCCGAGCGATACGATCCTTGGGTAAATCGAGAACACCAACAACAGAACGCGAACGAATGTCCCAAAATTGCACACTCGCACGTCCGTCGATTCCAAACGCCAACAGCCGATGCGCTGGATTGATGTCTATGCAGTTGACGCCGAGGATGGGGTCGTCCTCTCGAGCTTGAGGGTTGAGCACGAGCGGGTTCATGAAGCGCCCTTGTTCGAGGTTGAGACGGTATACCTCGTTTCCGGAGGCAGAGATGAGAGCATCGCAGGATGGATAGTGGTATGCGATAGAACGGCCGAAACGAGGGATGCGCGTCCGATAATGGAAGCCGCTTTGTGTGTGCAGTTCGATCGTGCGGTCGTTTTGGAGGTGTATCGTCTTTGTCCAGTCATCTGATAGTATCTGTCATCTATGATTGAGCATACCGCGCCCTTGCTGCGAGTTTCGACAGCGGAAAAAAAAAGGACGGGGGGACTCACTTACAATGAAGTCGACGTTTTCAGCATCGCCATGCCGCTCGAATTTGAGGGTGAGTTCGTCTAAATCCCAGACTCGCATTTGGGGTTTGTACGTCCCCGTTGCGATGGCATGGTGTCCGTCCCGCGTGGTTTTGATTTTGTTGCTTGCCTCTGGGAACTCGAATCCCTGGATGAGTTCTATCTGGCCTTCGACATGTTCTCGGAGAGCCCGTTTTCCCTTTATTTTCGACGACCTGGTTTTCGTGAGCCAGTCGGGTATTGACGAGGAGGATCCCGCGACGGCGCCGTTGACGGTGTAAACCTTGACATTGCTCATCTTCGACAAAAAGCCGTCGCCCGCTACATGGCCTTCACCCCAGGAATCGTCACGTGACTAATACGAGACTACCAAAGTTTCGTATTCCCTCTCATAAATCTTACACATGCAAATATCGGGTGTACCTGAGTGCCTGCATCAAACAAGATCGTGTGGATATTCGGCGTATGTACTGAGAGTCAAATGTAGAGACCAATGCGATTTACCTCCGCCTGGCGGTGCGTCAGTAGGCGCGGAATACTCTGACTGCTGGTAGCCCTCAATACGTCTTCTTCTTCTCGTCCACAGAGAGACCACCTGCAAAGAAAAAAAAAGTCAATGGTAGGAGGAAGGTAATTCAAGATAGTTTTACCTGGTCCAATGTTCACAAGAAGGATAAGACCACCGACGATCGCTGTGGATAACAGTAAGCGAGTATCACCCCGGTATCACTCAGGAAGCCTACAGAGCGTCTGGAAGAAGTCATATCTAAGGGATACACACATGAGTGACACGAACGAAAAGTCGACCAAACACCCACTTGAGGAAATCACGTTGAGGATGTGCGTTGTGTACACTCCACCAATTGTTGACAAACACGTTGAAGACACTCAGCACGATGACCAAAAAGGTAGCGGACCACTTGGCTTTGAATCCAACAGCGACCATGATGCATGCGGCAAGACCGAAAAGAGAGACGAGTACACGACCTACGCTCCATTTGCCCTGAAGGATGAATCCAATGAACAGGAAGATGAGTAAGACACGCCCCGCGAGGAGGAAACTAGAGACAAAAGATCAGATGGGGCAAAAAGAGTCTAAAACGTTACAGACTATTTTTTGCGATCTGTCTCGCTTATTGTGGGTAGACCAGCAAAATTTTTCTTTTTCGAGATGAGTGTTTCACTGAATACCATGACGAGACCTCCGATCACACTGAGGTTTCGGAGGAAAAAGTTCAAGTCAAAGATGAGGCCATAGCCAAAGCCTTGGGAGATGACGACAAGGAAGAGGCCGAGGACTGCGTATTCCGTGTAACGCTTCAATATCACGGATGAGGAGGCTGCCAGCATGACCTACGTTGTCACGGTTGACTGACGGGGAGGGAGAAGGGCAGGAAAAAGACACGTACGATGACGTTCAGAAGGAGGAAAAGATGGGATATACCCCAGTAAAAGTGTCTGTGGCTGTTGACAGGGATTGAGGGAGCGGTGGAGGAGGAAAGCGAGAAACACACGTTTGGAGGTACCAGAGCTGGTCGCTCCACTGAGTGACAATTCTGAGGGCGTCCTCGTAGAATGTGACGACGATCAGGAAGCGACCGATTGCGGGGAGATGGGGTCGGAAGGGTTGTGAGTAGACCTCGATGGCATCCTCGACCTGTTTTGCCAGAACCCTGAGCTTGTCGAGCGGGTCGTCTGGGTTTACGGCTCTGTAACCGGAGCCAGAAGCCGGGCGGGGGTTGGAGAAGCCGTGTGGGTCGGCGTTGTAGCTGGGTGCGACTGGGCGGCCGATGTGTATGCGGGAGGTCATGATGGTCGAAGCGAACGCAGTCCAGACAGAGCACGCGCGACGTGGCATTACTAGGCGTGGGAAATGATGCAAGGGTCACATGACCACGACGTCGAGCGTGTCCGCAGAAGGGGCGCAGACGGTCGATGGCCTCTGTGGACACGCCAGACTACCTCTAGTCAGTCCCGCCCCACCCCCGTCCGTGTCGTCGCTCACCTCCGCAACAGTGCCGTGCTCAACTTGCCCAGTACCGCATCCCAGAGCGAGATAAGGGAGCGCTACAAGGCTCTCTCCGTCATTTTTCATCCCGACAAGCAACACGACGAACGCACCAAGGACACTGCGGCCTCAAAATTCCTCGACGTCCAAAAGGCGTATGAAGGCGAGAGACCCTCCGTCCTGGCCTTTCCGTGTCCCCTAACCGTCGCATGAAACAGTTTTGTCAGATCCCTTTCTCCGGTGCGTCTCCAATCCCCTTCTCTCCTCCGCACCGCTCATACTTGCTCAAATAGACAAGTTTATGATCGTCTGGGTAAGCCCCGTCCGCTGTCCCTCCCAGGTCTTCTTATAGTGCCCCTGTCCCTCAATACCCAGGGCCAGAAGGTCTGAAATGGAAGTGGCCCACGGAGCTGCGATCAAAAGATAACGAAGAAGTACGCTCTCGATATTGAGACCCCAAACTAAAATACTCAGCCAGGGAAAATCAGATCCAGGCGGCACTCAGTCAATGGGAATTTGATCGCCGCCATGACATCCTTGAACAGCTTCTTCAGCCCAGAGGTTCGGTTGTTTGTACAATCAATGCTTCCTCCCTATTCGCGAACGGCGGTGATTCCACATCGAATTCCAGAAATCTTCTCAACCGCATACGTGGCATTGGTCTTACTAGTTTGGGAGTCCGCCAGAACGTCACGGTCAGATCTCTTTCGTCCCAACCCAATCTGCTCGATCTGATAAACACTCCCTCCATCTCACCCTCTAGAAGCGTTTGGGATCCAAAACCACTGTCGCCCTCAGTGGTCATGCTCAGCCGGGCCCACGGAGTATCACCCGCACTCTAACGGGAACTCTACAGCATCAGTTTTCACCACGAATCGCACTCGAGGTAAGCTTCACACGTTCGCGACACCCTTTGCCTTGTCACTCAGGGGGACCGCGGGTGGCTTCCGTTGCAGCTGACGGCGGGATTCCTAAAACCTCACATCATCGCCGCTGCGACGACATACAATGACAACAACAATGCCGTGGTCTTGCGAACTGGTTTTATTCCGTCTTTGTGGCGAACGTTGCCCCCTTTCTTAACCTTATCTCTCGGTCGCCGTCTGTTTCGTCATTCCCCTACACAGGCGTCTGCGACTTGGACGTTCTCCCCAGGGTCGCCTGCTGATCGTCTAGAGCTGCACGTGCATTCGTCAAAGCCGTTTGACCTGACGTTACCAGAAGAAAACACGCAGGCGCCAGACCCCGCCGAACCCATGTTTGACAACGGTCCTGGATCAATTACTGGCTTCGGTGCAGGTGTCAGATCGTGGTCGTACGGCCTGATTCTTCACGGCCCCCAATCATGCTTCACAGTGAATTATTCTATTTTCCTTCACGAGCTTGCCCTTCGCTTGAAAGCAGGCGTGGAAATTGGTTTACCAGGCGCGGCATATTCCATCTCGGCAACGTGGAATGGAAAAAGGAGTGCCTTTTCTACCGCCGCTGGAGTAGGTAACTGGGGGGTGTTCGTGAGATTTGAGTAAGCGACCTGACAGTCCATCAGTGTACCTTCACTCAACGTGCCGTCAGATTATCGTATCTCCGGCAGAAATGGTCACTGCCGATCGTTCTCTCACCAGAGAACAACAACACCCTAGCCTTGTATTCTATCATAATACCTTCTACGGCATTGACTCTTGGATATCATTTCATACTCAAACCTCGCCGTCGTGCACAGCGTGCCAAGTACGTTGACAGGCTTCTCTGAAATTTGGGGTCTTACTGAACGGGGATTCAGGTACTTTGATGCTGCCCGAAGAGCCCTGAAAGAGGAGAGGTCGGCGGTAATGAGGGAGACTGAGCATACTATTCTCCTTTTGCGTGAGCCTGCGAGAAGACATATGGATGCTGAAAGAGCGATAGGAGGTGACATTCACGGCGGAGTGCAACGCCCCCCCCTTCTTACTCACCCCCGTTAGGACTGGTCATCTTGGAGGCCACTTATGGACCGACGTCTCTGGACAATGAAACAACAGGTCTTGATGTAGACGTGACGATACCTCTTCAAGCGCTCGTGCATAATAGCCAGTTATACGTGTCGAACAAAGTACCCAAGGTAAACTTTAGAGATGCATTGGAATATTCATATAACGCTGAATTACTTGCTCGCAGTCAGGCATACAGGGATTCTATGACCCGGCCCCCCAGACTCCTAAATCTTTACGGGTACGGTACATGTTCCGCGATCAGATGCACTATGCGGAAGTTCCAGACTTGGTGCCCATCGTACTTCCATTGCGAGGTAAGATCCGTCCGCAGAGTTGACCTTATTGACTCCATTTTTTTTTGTTCACCAGACCATTTGGTCGTGTAAGACGACATACGCGGCCTGGTCCCCAGAATTGCTTACCGACTGTTTGGCTCAATACTTCCGATCCAGCCTGATGGTCTCTGGTACTTGCAGCTGGATCGCTCACCAGTCCCACCTCCAGGAGACATCGCACAGGATCCATTACATTTATATTGTACATACATTCCCCCTCGTTGCATTACGACGTGATAATGTTGCGCAAGCATAGGGATTCATTGCGTCCCCCCGGTTTTTGTCACATCAAGGCGGTTGACTTTTTCAAAGTTGAAGCTGTGGGTTATGAAGAACACGTCGAGGGTGTTCCATGTCGTATGTCACTGCACGCACCTAGTCATTCCATGTCAGACATTAACGACGCGCGCACGAGATCGTCATCGGGAATTGGCTGGTGGCGGAATCGAGCTAGGACCGCAGTGATGTATGGGGGTGCAAGGCATGCATGGGGGACATCAAGAGGCGTGGTGGTCTTGAGCTTGAGGCAGAAACGTTGAGCCTCCAAGTCCGAAAGACGCTGTCACAGGATGCACGACCGATTCGGGTTAGGCTTCTAGATCGTCATCAGACCGCGCCGGGTCAAAAACCCGGCGTGAGCGATGGTCCCAAGGCGATGATGAATCTGGGTTCGAATGCGGGGGGGCCCGATCGCCTCGACTGACCACCCTCGGCCAAAGTCACGACCCTAGAAGCGGACTTGGGTGCGCGCGTCCAACGTTCCGTCGACTGCTTCCACTAGCTCGAGTACCAAGTAGATGGCTCCGAACGGATTGGCTGTTTTGGCACGTTTATATGAAAAAGCTTTACAGGACGAGTAATCCCCGTTGCTACCCTGAATTTGAACTAGACCCGCTGGCAGTTGATACGTGCTGTGGGGGGAGTGCATAACGCGACTTGTGGACGATGGTTGTTTGTTGGGGGTGTGACGTGCTTGAATGACGAGAGGGGATCATTGACCCTTTTCCAAAATGATTGCGCCCGGGGTGAGCATGGAGTGGGTGGGAAAGCGATGGACTCGGAGGTGGCCATTGAATCCGTAATGCCAGGTAGTTGGTGTACGGATGTGGATTAAGTGAGTGAGCTGGCAGTTTGTAACGGCAGAACGCGCACAGGGTGGAAGAAGACGTCCAAGGGAACGCCCGTCCGGCGTCCGCGTCGTCATTGGTCACCACCGGTTGGCACGCCACGGAGTCTCGGACACTGAATTGGGTGGACGCAATGAAACCTTCGCGGTTCAAGTTGGGGAAGTGTCAGAGGGAGAGGGGGTAAGGGACGGGACAGCCTCGAACCGCACGTCTTGGCAAGGATGTGGTTTGGGTTCAATGACGCTCACATAATCATAATTGAAGCCCCAAACGAGATCTCACAGGGGTCACAGCTTCAGGCCGGGGAACAACCACCCGGGAGAATGGCGGCACGAACTCATTTGAAGGAGAGTTCAAATCAGAGGAAGCGGAAGTCCGCAGGGGTTTGGCGCCCGGTTACAGGTAACCACGTATACGATGGACCGAGTGGGGTCAGGCGGGATAGTCCGAAGTATGAAAATAACCGCTTCCCAGAGGGACCACTTTGCCAGGGTGCGAGATTAGATCTGCGCCTTGGACGAGTTGCGGAGGTACGTTTTTTCCTTTTTCCTTCTTGGCGACGGAAGGGATTTTCTCGGGGAACTCGCCGGGGATTTTGGAATGTCGAGAGTCAGTGGGCTTGGAGCGAGTGTTGACGCACGCGAAAAACGTCTAGTGGCGTCTGAACCGCATGGTTCCAGGGTGTGTTTTCGCTGACTGGGCTTGCTAGGGAGAGACGGGGGATGCAGGCCCGTGAGGGGGTGGAGAGAGGACGTATCGGGGGGAGAGTTGAGCTGGCGCCAAGGTTTGGATAGATGCCGAGATTGGAGACGTCACCCAGCTGGGCTGTACCGAATTGAATTGGCAAGGAGAGCTAGATTTCCGCATGAGGGTGAGCGGGACAGATGTGACTGGCGACAGGGCATTCGGTAAAGGAATTAACGTTGGTATTTGAATGGCGACATGCATAAATGTAGCGTAAGGGTGCCTCGCAGTCCATCAAGGTTTGATGGGGGGATGACAGACAGGACGAGGGTGGTTCCATTACCTTTTGGCCTTTGACTTTTCTCGCGCCGCCGATCACCGAGAGGGCGTGCAGAACGTACGAGTGCAACGTTGAGCCGGCGGTTGGGGCTGCTATTTATGCTGCACATTGGCGGCCGGGAGTCTAAACGTTGGCCTTTTCTTTTTTTTTTTTTTCTTTTTTTTTCTTTTTCTTAACCGTGTGCTAACTCAATTCAAACTTTAAATAATTTCCAACTCTGGCCACCCTCCTCTCGACCCCGCCCTTCCCTTCTTCCCTTATGCTTCCGAGCAATATATAGCCTGCCCTGTCACCTCCCCCCTTCTCATCTCCCTCCCCCACCCATGCAGCACCCCTCCCTCCAGAACGTACGCATTCGCTCAACCAGAGACGCACTCCACGTCTTCTACGCCGTCGCCCGCAACCTCATCCCCCTCATAACCCGCCGCCTCGATGCAGAGGAGCGTCGCGCCATCGTCCCCGGCAACGTGTACGTCTGGGAGGAACGCAGTGCCAACTCAGAGGCAACCGGTCTCGGCATGGAGCGATGGTCTGTCTCCCCCCCCTCCCCCCCGCGCACTCCTCACCTCCCCCCACAGGACGGATGGCATGGGCTGGGGCCCCAGTCGAGTTCGTGACGTATGTCCCCCGACTCCCTCCTCTCCCTCTCCCTCACCCCCCCTCCAGGACTTTCTTTTCTACCACCAGAAGGAGTGCGACGTGAGTGATGATCCTGCCAGCGCTTCTACCCCTTGGGCGCAAATGATTAGGTCAGTCATTTAACCCTTTTTCTCGCATTCCCCTGCCAGGCTTCCCTTTTCCTCGCTCCCTTATTCTTCACCTGTCCCAATCCGATCACATTCTTACATTAACCTGTCACATATACAGCATGTACCCCTCACCTCGATCCCGCGCAACAAGCGAATCTGAACGCCTAATAAAGCAAACTTATAGTGTGCGCGTTTCTTTGCCCGATGATCGCTCCCGAGGCATATTCAGAAAGTGGCACCTCAGTACGTGTTTCATGGCAATCTCCGCAGTGACGCGACCAATCATCTCCTTGACAGCGGCATACTTTAGCCAACAAAAACTTGATCGGCTCAATACGGTCGATAATATCCAAGGGATCGGTGATATCCCCGTTCCAGACGGATGGTTCCGTAGTGCCCGCAGAGATGGAAAATCCCGGAGAGAGGACGATCTCCCGAAATCCGTCGTCGCAAAACGCATCTCACAAGCACCAATGGAAGGTGTCATCTCATCCTCTGACCCGCTCCCTCTTCAGCCCTCCTTCTACCAATCCCAGTCCCTCACCCCCGTCTATACCCAGTTCCCCACCTCGGCCAATGCCTCTCAGTTGGAGCTCTCAGAACCACCCGGCGCACGGAAGACTGCATTCTCCTTGCCGTCATCGGCCGAGCACCGTCATTACACCTCAAGTACCGTCCGCCAAACTACGTACTCGGAACCTAATTTGATCTCTGGCCGAGATCACCCACGCTATCGAGAGAGCCTCGCTGGACCCACGACCTCCATTTGCCCCTCGCCCCCCTCTTCGTCGTCATCCATGCCGGCAACACCGAGTCCAAGGATAAGCCCCGTTCACTTGTCCGAACAGCTGGTCCCCCTCGATTATCTCCAAAACCTCTCATACCCAAGACGGGATCCCATCGACGAGCAGTTCCTGCAGCGCTTCTCCACACTCACCTCGACCACCCTCAAAGGGTCCATTCCTGGCCACTCGCCCTCCCACTCATTCTCAGGTAGAATGAAATTCTAGCCGTCGTCCGACACTCGAGGACTCTCTGTTGTTTCTGTACCACATTCAAAGGCTTGATCTACCTTGTTGCGCATTCTAGATTGGACTCTCACTTATATAGATTACGGACTCACTCTGGAGTTTTGCTTTGCTCTTTTGTACGCTATCGCATGCACACATGGGTCTGAATGTGATTTATCGTTTCAAACGGTACTAGACAAGGGTGCACGTGACGAGCGAGACGCTGCCAACTCTGCACACGCATAAAGTATAAGCACTTGTCTGCCTTGTCGTGTGCACCTTGGAACATGCCATCCTCTACTGGTTCCGCACAGATCCCCGTGTACACGACTTGCTCGCTCCCCACACAGCGCTCAATCTGAACCCAGATGTGTGCTATCCGGTGCGTTCCTTCCACTCATTCTCCCCTGACTGTCAGCGAACCCTTGTAGACATGGACCTGGGACCTGGAATACGTTCTTGCTCACAGTGGGTTCTTGGCACCCTAGAAAGGGCTCTGTTTGTTCATGACTGACGTGTACGACCAGAATAAGCTTCCTTTTGGAGAGCATGCGCGACTTCTATCGTTCCCTCTCTGCACGCAACCCAAATACGAAGCTCCATGTCGTCCGCGGACCTCCCCGGGCTGTGGTCCCAGCGCTTCGTTCAGCGTGATGCATCACCCATCTCGTGTTTGAAAAGGACAGCGCGGGATATACGGCCATGCGAGACGCGGGGGTCAAATCACACGTACTTGCCCCGGGCGTACAGCGTAGGATGTCCCAGGCCACACGTCGTATGATCCCCAGGCCGCGGTGGATGCACACGGCGGGAAAACGACGCTGTCTATTTCCTCATGGCGCTCGGTACTTTACACCTGTTAAAGCGAAATGGGTCCTGTGTGTCTGATGTTCCCTTTTTTTTTTTCCCTACCTCTTCCTCAGGCTGTCAAGAATCTCCCGGCTCCCGACCGTCCTCTCCCGGCTCCCAAACATATTCCCCCTCCGGGAAGTAGAAATACTCCGATGTTCACACGTACAGACCATCCTGTCCATCACGATGTCGATCTCGATGCTGGCGAGCGTGAAACGGAGGTAACTCGTTACGGTATTGTGATTTTTTCACCGATCACACCACCAAAAGACACCTCATGATTCAGCGATCCAGACTCATTTGCTGGGTTCCCGAGGGGGTCTTTTGAAATTCCGACCCTCGAGGAACTTGGCTCACCCCTTGCTACAACGAGCATCAGGGGAGGTGAATAAGAAGCTCTGAAAAGAACAGCTGTGTTCTGTGAAGATGCGGAGCGTGTCGTTAATTTTTCGAGGCCAGAGACGGGTCCTGCGGTCTTTGATCCTCCGGCCACGACCCTTTTGGTACGTGTGCGCTCGAGGGAGTGAATTTCAGACGTATGACGGGCTTGAATCATCGGAAATTACTAGCCCCCTTACATGAAGTTCGATTGCCTTGGGCCACGCGAGTTCCTTTGGCGTGACAGGGACTGCGTAACCCAGTGGAAAGCCCGAGGTGGAGGAAAAGTATTCGGATCGCTGACCGTGCGTATTTCGTCGCAAATTTCAGTCCTCGTGTCGGGTGACCCGTCCTTTTGGTATATCCAGCGCCTGAGAATATCGAGGACCAGCTCCACCTGGAGAGATATCTTACGCCGCAAAGTGTACCCAGGGATTATCGTTTGGTCAAACCCGCGGGAACGCTATCTGCAGGTAAAACCTAGTTTTTTGATGGTATTTATTTTATCGGGGGACATTCACTCACGCTGACTGGCTTCAACCGAGGTTCATTGATTGGCGGCTGCAGGTATTTTTGTGTTACTTACCCAGATATTTACACCCGTCAATTATCGCTCAGCATATAGAACGCATATGATGAGAGCGGACAGAAAATCGTTCCACGACCCCTCGGGGATACCGTTGAGGAAGAACGAGTGGCCGCATGGGTGCGATTGATAGATCAAGCTTATCATGGCTACGTCCGACAAAATTTTCAGAAGGAAAGGCTGGTCTCCCGTGGATTGACGCAATCATGCGCCGACTTCGAAAGAGGGGTTAGATACATCATCTCGCACGGCATGCAGTGGCGGTGCGGTCATAATGAAAATTGCTAATCAGCAATCTCATCTCAGTTGGTTGCTAGTGCTTCCTGACTCGTGGGCAATGTTACGTTTCCTGGGAGCACGGAGCAGTGGTCTTTGACGGTAAGGGGGTGCGATGCTCGGCGACTGTGCCGGCAGAAATAGTGGGCTCATGAAGGTCCCCATTCGCAAAGTGGCTTATCGACTGGGATACTTGCACTCGAATCCCGGAAATTGGATGTGTAAATTATATCCATGCTCACGGACGTTCCGCGAAGAGCTCACATTTTTGACCCTCTTTTTTTATGATGAACGAGGGTTAAGTCGTGCTCTACCTTTTTCTCGCAGTATTGTGAAATTTCCGCGAGCGGTAATTGCACCTACAAATTTACTAATATTAGGTTCCAGATCGTATCTATGGGGTGGGTCTCCTTTCCCGAGAAATTTGACAGGTACGTAAATACTGTCCAGAACTTCCCAGACAAGGTGAGAGTCTGTTCCCAGTCCCAGAGTTTTCGAGTATTGAGTTTCGTTTTTGGTAGCAATGCTTGGAATCTGGTGTATTCGTCCACAAAGTTTGTACATGTGCCGCATCTAGCCCCTCTGAGTGTGTAGCAGAACGCCGGCTGCAATCGGTCGAGACTACCCATTACCCATGCCAGATGAGAAGGTGGAGAAAGCACGTTGTATCCGGCGGATTTGAATGCAGCATATGCTCTAGGCCTATATGGTAATCGTCCTTCCATTCTCGATGGATCCGCACGTGCGATGTTTCATCTTTCGAATGATCGGCTTAGCAGCGGCAAAAAGAAGCTCGGAAAAAGGCGCATGGACGAAGAAGGGGGACGACCACCCCAGAAGGAACAAGAGACGGCCAGCCTGAGGACGGACCGCTCTTCACAGCAAATATGATGGTGCGGGAGAATGCCGGAAGATACCGGGGCTAATCTACTTGTATCGTGCTTTCGATTCTTATCAAATGACTGCTTTCCGGACAGGGCCGTTCTTGTTGTGCTTTGAGTGGCATGGTCTCGTTCTCCTTTCGCCGAGCTTGGGACTTGATAAATGTGACGACAAAGGTTCGTGGACCAATTAGGACGATACCCGTTGTTATCTTGACGCAAGAAATGGAGAGGCGCCGTATCGTCGGAGCTGGTCAAGCTAACTTAATAACCTGGAGGGTCCTCGACAAATCTGATTTTGACTACGAGATCTAGATCCGAATCAAGTCCGCGCTCAGGCTCCGTCCATATACAAACGGAGGTAGTGTGGTAATCAGACCGCGGAGGAACTAGGTATTTTCAGGCATCCATCCCCTGGGGCCGAGGGCTTTAGCCATTCTCGGTACGATATGATTAGCTACAGCTGTCTCGGCTTGGCCGCCCGTCTCATCTGTGCTGTGGCCGGGTGGGAAACGGGGATCACGACGACCGACATTATGCAGTGATCGCGAACGAAACGCGGCGACCGGCGCGACGTTAAAACCCTAGGCACTGATCGGCGTCCTCTCCCCAAGGTGAACAAGAGACGCCAACAAAGGTTACATTGTTATATGTACTATATCTCCGACTCTACCTGCAAAAACGTAAATCAGAACCAAACTGTTTCAGGTTCCAGGACCAACGCTCAGCGGGCTTGGCTACATAAATGCAATTGTACCGACGCCCAGTTGTAATTCGTTCACAAGAGGTACAGGTCCGACGACACGTGTATCCCCGACGAACGCAGGCTTGGCGATGGGGCTCCAGGTTTTAATTTGTCCCTGGCTGGTCTTGGTGTTGCGATTGATTCGGATGGTGGTGCCGTTCCGTACACATCTACGTGGGCGAGTTGGGATTAGTACGGGGGGACAGGACCTGCGCGGGGACTCGGTGGTGTTCCTCGTGTGATGGTATTGTGTTGAAAAAAGAAAAGGATGTCGTATCGAGGGCGCCGCGAGTGCTGCGGACTGAACCTTGAACGAAGGGGGGGGGAGAGAAAGATTGGCCTTAACGTTAGTCCCAGGATCGCCTCTCCGTGCGCATTTTCGATTGAACGAGGCTAACCCGACTGAACAAAAAAAAGTCTCATACAAGAAAAGCTAATTAGGCGAATGTCGCAGTGATGTCATGTTTAGCCCTTATATATAATTATTTTCAAATAATTATTTTCGACAAGGTAAACCCCGGGCCTTGTCTATTTTTGAACTAGACTGCCCGAACGTCGTGTCGGACGACGAGCACGACCCTGTTGTCTAGAGTCTAGATCACGCACGACCATGTCCTCCAAACCACTTCTCCCAAAGACGAATCCCCCGCCGCCGGCGTCGCCTTCGACCAGCCAGGTAGAGCCAAAGATTCGTGGGGCGAACCGCTCGACCAAGACAGCCGGGAAACTTAAAGTTCTCCCTGACCAACCGACAATCCCAGGCCCAGCAACACAACCCGCCCCGGAACTCGAAGAGAGTCCGAACGTCACTGGGGACACGGACGAAGGCGACGACGAAGAAGAAGAGGAGGCCGATGAAGACGACGAAGAGGGCGCCGAAGGGCGTCTACGGCAGATATCTCGAATTCCTCAGGGTACGGCACGGCGCGATGCGCTTAGGTTGACCAAGAAGAAGGCCAAGTCGCTACCGAGGGTGACTGCCTATGCCACCGCTCAGTCCGTTTCTCCTCGCTTCTTTGTTTTTGTTTTTGCCCAATGTGATGTTGTGGTGACAGGTCGTACCTACTTCCTGAGCTTATCAAGTTTTTCAATGCAAGACGCACTGCGTACCATACGGACGCAAAGATCATCGACGACGTGATTTACACGCCGTATGCTTATGAACCATCGACCAGTTCGGACGTCCATGGGGGGCGCAGCAATCAGACGGGAGACTTGCTCGGCGTTCCGGAGTTGAACCCACTGACGTCCGACGCAAGTAACGCTTATCCCGCCAAGAAGAAGCGGAGTAAGTTCCATGCCGTCCCAAACGAGGCAGAGATATTTGTCTTTGGCTACGGCACCGTCGTGATCTGGGGCATGTCAGAGGCTCAGGAGAAACGTTTCCTCGCATCCATGTGAGCCCGCCTGCTTCATTCGTTGAGTATCCACATGACGATTTGTTAGACGACGGTTCGAAGTGGATAGACTGGGTAAGTCGTGTGGTCTCCGGATCATGATGGTTTGCGAATATTCTACCTAGGACCCGACGACGTTGAGAAGGAAGATTTGAATTATTACTACGCAAACTATAGTCGGTATGTGTGCCTTTCCAGCGTGGGATCTTAGCCGTGTAACCCGAATCTGATTTCCTGATAAGCATATATAACGATGTGATCACTCTTCGGCATGGCTCGGGATACATGTAAGCTCATTCATATCACCCCCTTATATTATCCCATAAACCACGGACCGTAGGACCAAGTTGTCACTATCACATGCCCTGTCCCAATCGGTCAAGATATCGTTGGTGTGTTGGACGCCCTCCCTTGGCGATTCTTAGCTAATTGTTCTCTCTCTAGTTTGAGGAGCTCATATCCTCAAAAATAGAAGAAACAAAGGATATACCTGAAACACTTTCAGAAACAGGCAAGATCGGGATGCCTCATAAAGGTGTGTCGCCGCCCTTTTTGAAATCGTGACGCGCTTCGCGAATACGTGAAGAATAGAGATCATGCGTAAAACGGGAGAGCTCTTCATCTTGCGGACAAACATTAACACCGTCGGATCCGTACTAGACTCACCGGTACGTTCGCTTCGTCCATCTTCTGCATGCATCAGACCAGTGACGTTGACTTTTGATCATCTCACTTGCAGGAGGTATTTTGGGTATGCATTTTTTCTTACAACATGGGTGTGCCCGTTCCCCGCGGACATTAACGGAAAAATGCAGACGTACCCCGATCTGCAACCTCTCTATGAGGCTGCGAGAAGCTACCTTGAGATTCCGCAACGCATCGATCTGTTGAACACGCGTGTAGAGGTTTGTTGAGCTGGCTCGTTTAATGTACCCCATGCGGCATGTTGCTGATGATTGGAGTAATGACAGGTCCTTCAGGACATGCTTCAACTCCTCAAGGAGTCGGTCTCCAGCAGACACGCAGAACGTCTTGAACAGATTGTCATTGCTTTGATTGGCATTGAGATTGGTCAGTTTTTCCCCCTCTGGATATCGTTGGACGCTGACTCGGATCTACTGTAACAGTCCTTGGCATCATCACCATCCTCGTCGATCTAATGGCATAGGCCTTACGGTCTCATTTGTATCATATAGCACACTTTTTTGGTGTGCGTTCTCCTAGAAGTGAGACATTTTTTCGCACTACATTGCACCTATGACACTTGCACTTGGTATTTTCGCAATCTTGCACTTGGTTGCACGAGGTTCCCCGTGTGTAATCATGATTGTACCGCTACGTAATCATGCATTTCCTTGCGTGTGCTGATTTTTTGAAGGTATTGACCAGGTAGCTCTTGGTCAAAAAGTTTGATGGTTACTAATAGGCAAGAGAAGATCGGTGACGCTGCAATTGGGCAGGAACATGTTATACTTTTTGTGTTAACAACAGAACACGATTGCGGAGAAACTGTTTGTGACCATCACGAACTTTGCTATTTACGAACCATCGACATGCATACCGTCTGGAGAACATCTGGTCAAGGGACGCGTGCTTGTGGGACGACTTGTCGTTCACGTGCATCACAAAGCCCCCGTCGTTACGGTCGGACTCGAGAGGAAGACGAAAGTGGGTGCGTTGACCGCAGGCTGGGTCGCACGTCTGTGTATTGGCGTCCCCACAACAAACTCGTCCATGTCCTCGGTGTTCGATGCTAGTTCGGAATAGCAATGACGACGGGCCCCGGTGCTACTGCGTTCACACGCATGCCCCTTGGCGTCAACTGCATTGAAAAGGGAACGCGTGAAAGACAGTGACTAAATTTCGTGGTAGCGTCATCGACCGAGGGTCTAATGTTAGGCTCAGGTATGGCTTGAATGGATCCCACGAGCAGCTCACCGATGACCCGGGTGACCCGGCACCGGTCACGACGGCACGTCGTATTAGATGATAATGATGGCGGTGGTGGTGGTGACTGATAGCGATGATGCTTGCACGTTTCATGCGGGAAACGGCAAATTTGGATGACTGCAAGCGTAACTAGATGGTGTTAGGTACTGTGAAACTTCCTCTTCAGATTGGTGTTCTTTTATGTTTTATCCTTTTCTCCCTTGATGTTATAGGCAAGAAGTGGTGGATACGCCAACCACTGATCCGGATGCTACATACCCCCCCGATACTCGGATCTAACGTCGCAGGCGTTATCGACGAGCAACGTTCAGGCTGGCCAAGCCCTTTCGCATATGACTGCGACTCACCGAGAGCCCGCCGTAGCCAACCCCACATTCCGCGTTTCGCAAAATTGAGCGCGACCGGGTTAAACGTCATCACAGCCATACATACACACATTTTGTGGTATTTTCAGTCGGCATTTTGCACCGCCGCTTTCTGAGGAACGTCTGCCCATGTCTCTGTGCGGAAGATCGAGAAGTGGGAATGACGGCCTTTCATGACCAGTGGTCCCCTCGATCGATCGCAGACATGGTTTGACTTCGCGGGTGGGCTTGTTTCTGATACCGTTTGTCACTCGCTGGTGACACATACGAGTCGACGCTAGCTGCCGGTGACGATGGATCGGTTCTCGACGCATTGGGGGAGATGGGACACCTACACTTGATATATTCGTCTAGACCAGGCGATTCCTGGGTTTGCCTATCCATGGCGACACCGATGGTGACGATGTTTCGAGTAGCCATTGTGATAGATCCGTGACGTCGGACGACAAGACAAATCAATACTTTTATGGATACTAGTCTACAATATCAATTTAGGAAAGTCTAGTATTCAAACCACTGACAGGCGACCTGCGCGACCAACCTCAGAGCCCAAACGGAAGCAGCTTCTCCCCGCCAATAAACCCGTCCCCGCCCAAACCCCATCCCTTGGTCCAGCCCTGCTCAGTTCTTCGCGCCTGCCTAATCTCAAAGAACAGCGATCCATCCAGCACCCGCCGCACATCCTCCTTGTCGACCATGCCATCTTGTTGTACCAGCAAAAACGTGGTCACCCACTCCAGGAATCCGGCGACCCATCCAAACGGATCCATCGCGAGGCGGTTCCCGTGCATAAACAGCCAAAGTTCGTACAGAGTCATCGTCGTACGAGGTGTGCCCTTGGGGTTCGTCATCGTGTACTATACAGTGTCGACGTCACGAAACCGAGCTCATCGTGGGGGACATCCACTAACCTTGGTCCACATGTCCTCAAACTTGCACGGGAGGAAGCGACCTTCCGTGTCGAATACGCCCGAGTCGGATCCGTGCTTGTCGGCATGGATCGTCCGAATGTAGATGCGCAAAAAGGGGTCGGGGATGTAGCTGATGGCAAGTCTGAGACAGAATAAACGCGTGTCAACGCTCGCGGTGGCATCGTCGCCGATCCAACTGACCTGGTAGGCAACGACAGTGTGGCGTGAACCACGATCATCGCCAGGAAGCAGAACAAGAGGTTGAACCCGAGATCGCGGAACCCCCGCCAGGTGTCGACTGGCCAAATAACGCCATCTCTGTCCATATCCCAATACACGCAGTGCTGCTGCATGACAGACTGAGAGGGGTCAACTTCGTCGTTGAGACTGAAAGATGGGAACTGGATGGGAGAGGTACTGACGTAGTCGGCGTACTTTTCAGCGTGGCGGACACTCCCTTCGGGCTGCTCGGCGCTCGGCGCGACAGAGGCACGGGGAAGGTAGGGCCGCTCAATGACCTTGTCGGTGTCTATCCTGCTTTGACGCTTTCCAGTTACTGGAGCCATCGGGGCTTCCAAAGCGTGTCCGGATTTGAGTGGCACGTTGTTCATGTTGTTTCTTACAGATTCAATGAGGGTAAAGAAAGAAGCGGGGAGGAAGGTCGACGAAGCTTTTAAGCGTGCAGGGGTGGTGCACATCCCTGTTAGAATGCCTGTGTTCATCAAATGTCAGTTGGTCCGAAAACAAATACATGGCATTCATGTCATGGGTTTGGGACGTTTCAACCGTTTCATTCGGAGACTCGAATGTACAAAATACCATTAGTGGAGCATAGTTAGTCAGTCCATCGACGGAACCCTCCTCAGTCCCTCTCCGATCCGCTGCAACTCTCACTCGGGGTGACCTGGCCACTGAGTGGAATACTTTTCTTGGGTCTCTTCACACGTGCAAAGATGCCAACCTCTGGGTCGCGGATGAAGTTTATAATGACCATGGGCCAACTTGGGTGCGCGGGAATTGAGTCATAGAATTCGGGTGCGAGAGCACGAAGAGCGGGAAGACGAGTCCAAGGGATGGATGGGAAATCATGATGCTCGTTGTGATATCCCACCTGATGGGCAAAGAGTCAACCAGCAGGATGACGCAAAAGGGAATAAACGTGCGTTGTAGGCAAGAATGTTGAGGGGGCCGTAATAGCTGTAGGTTTCTTGGTTGAGACCATCCCAGACGTAGTGTTCGGCGATGAAATGACCGGCACATGGATGTAGACTACCAGCGAAGAAACTGGAAAACAGCAAGTACAACAGTGGTCGAATGCCGAATGTTTGCACCAAGACATAGTCAAACACGAGCTGAACAATCAGGTTGATGAAGTGCCATTTGGTCAGCCTCTGGGTGCGGACGAAGCCAGGTCTCAGGGCATAAAAGAGTATCTGGAAAGTGCTTGCGGAGGGATGAGGTGTTGGTATGGCAACGGGATAGGGTCACGTACGCAAAGAATGTCTTTCCAAGAACGTTGTTAAGGCAAAGAAGCTCTAGGTGGGTGGGCAGATCTACGTCTATACCATCTTCACCGAGATGCTTGTGATGTTCCAAATGATATTTCTTTTGGCGACAGGGTGAGCCACAATGTATGTAGTACAATATACGACAGACCTTGAAAGAAGCAGAATAAGGTATGCCAATGGGTAAGTTCGCAAAGACGGCCAATGCTTTGTTAGCGTCGATGCCTTTGAAGGCGAGGTTGTGGGTGATCTCATGAATGGCAAGGAAAAGATTGTGATTCGCGGTGCCGCCAACCGCATACGCGAGGAACAAGAACCAAAAAGAGAGAGGGTGTGAACTCCGGAGTTGTATGGCGACAAAAAGCTGCAGAGACACGACGGCTAGGACGACGTATTTGGTAAGTGGTTCATGGCCCATGAGCTTGACGACGTCCGGATGCGCTTTCATGATTGCCATTCGCCGGGAGCGGTGAGGCTCCTCGGTCATGAGCCAGAGAAAATCAGCAGGGTCCTGGGGAGGTCCTGGGTAGGCTCGGCCATTGTCGTTCACGGTTGGAGACGCGACGACGGTGCGCCGGGGGGAACGTTTTCCCTCCGTGACTGATTCTGCGCCACCAAAGTAGCTGAAATCTGGGCAAGGTTAGACGGGGAGGGGAAATCCGGGCATGGGGAAGACGTACCGACGTGGTTGTCTGATTTCATCGCGCCCAGCAAGCAAAGTCAAGTCGCAGCCATGAAACTTGAATGATTTATGTGGGAATAACATACCAAATATGGACGCCGATAAATCCAAAAGTGGTCCCACTCGTCCAAAGTGGTGCCATATCGAAGCGAGCGTATATCACACACTCCTTCATTTCCTCCGCCATCACCGTCGACGACGATGAACACCTCTGAAACAGACAGCGGCGACAACGCGACACCCGACTTTGTGTTGGATCCGTCCGACCCGCTCTACATGCTCCTCAACAACACCCATGACACAAAGTCGGACGCTCCTTTCGACTTTTCGCTCCCAATGGACCTCGACTTCAACGATCCCTCCTTCTCTGTTTTTGTCGATCCAAACGCGCTTTTCATCGATGGAAAGGCACCCATCCACCCCACGCCCACACTCCCCCTCCAACCTCAAGACTTGCTCAATCCCTCTTTCCCATTCTCTTTCTCGTCCCCGACGCTTAGCTCTGCATCGGCTTCTGCAGACGAAAGCCTTCCCGGGCTTAGCCCATCTAGCCCCGGCAGCTCCTCCAGTGCACGCGCCTCCCCAGCGGCTCCTGGATCGACCACAGATATGTCAAGCCATTCTAAGGTGCCTCCGCTGGATCCTCATGTCCATGTACTAGATGCTGTCTCTGCCTTCTTTTCCCAGACTAACGGGCCCTTTGTGGCTCCCTTCCAATCGCATCTGGCGATGCAACAGCCACTCCCTCCTACTCCGTCTCCTCCCCTTCCTATACATACTGCTCAAGGTCCCCAAACGCATGTCATCAATACCGTAGTGACAGGCCGTCCAAAGACAAGCCACACTACTATCGAACGCCGATACCGCACTAATCTGAATGCCCGCATCCAAAGTCTTAAAGCTGCTGTTCCAGCGCTTCGCGTTCTAGACCAGAACAACAAACACGACGAATACAAAGTAGATGACCGCGGTTACATTGACGGCGTCAAGGTCGCCAGAAAAGGAAGCAAGGCAAACGTACTTGGGAAAGCGGTGGAATATATTCGGTAATCCGCTGGAATCAGGGCCATGGACATGTCACTTACTCTTATCTTCAGTGTCCTAAAGAGGCGGGAAGTCAGACTGAAACGCGAACAAGATGGTCTACGAACTTTGATCTGCGGATTCCCTAGTGGGCAGAACGTTCTAACTGAATGGGAGATTGAGTGGACAAAGAAGTTTGGAGGTCCTGAGAAGGATGAGATCGATTACGAAGGTACAGAAGACGCCAGCGACGATGAAGATGGAGATGGAGATGGAGAAGATGATGACGATACTTCGGAACGTGCAAGAAAGAAACCTAAAATCGAAGCCTCGAAGAAGGAGAAACGGAAGATTGCCCCCGCTGCTCCTGTTCTTGCCGGTCCAGGCGGTGAGGTCCCCGTCGCCGCCCCGGGTGTCGTCCTTGAAAAGCGCAAACGCGGTCGCCCACGGAAAATACAACCAAATGTTCCTCCTCCGATCACTCCAGCCGCCCCTGTGTTACTTACCAATTCCGGCCAACAAGGCATCATAGTTCCTCCCGTGGCTTCTCAGGTTGCTCAGCCCCAACAATACCTGCTTGCTGTCTTTGCGCTCTTCTCGTTCTTCAACTCACCATTGACCTCCACCTCCCAGCCAGTTTCGCATCACCACACTCACCAAGGCTCCGTCTTATCCCATGCTATTCCCTTGGATTTTTCTGCCCAACCTGCGATAGGTTGGACATGGAATGATGTTATACAAGTCGTTCACTTGCTTGCATCCTTGGCAATATTCATCTCCATCGTCATCCCTTGGATCCCAGTACCTCGGAGGGCCTACCAGTCGCGATTGATGCAGCTCATACCATTTGCGTCCTTGATTCATCAAGCACATCCCAACCCCTCACGTGAAACGTCAGACCTTCTAACACCTGATTCTCCTAATGTCAGCGACTCTGGCTCTGAACCCGATTCATCTTCCACCGAGTTTACCGTACGGGCCACCAAGGAAGTGTCAAATCCGCTCGCTGACGCCCTGAGCTCCAGAGGCGCAGCTGATGAGTTTGATAACCTTCTGAGTGCCCTTAACATTGGCACCGGATGGTTCGGAATGATTCGGGGGTCTGTTGGTGCTCTCCAGGCACAAAGTGGATCTGAAACGCGACGCGAGCGACGAGCATGGACACGACTCGCGGAACTTATAGTTCTCTCTTCTGAGAAAATATCGATGTCGCTGCGCTGGCAAGTCTACAACCATCTCTCTCACCGCTTAGGGTCTGCTGAAACGGAAGCGGCTTCCGAAACGCTGGTCTCTGACCTCTGTACGCTCGCGTTGCTTGCACGATCGCTACCTTTTACCGAATCCAGATCGCAAGCACTCTGGAGCCGTGCCAATGGTTTGTCAGAATCTAACGAGGTATCAGCATACCAGGGTCTCGTGCTCGGTTCCATGACAGTTGAGGGAGCCATGGAGTTCTTGACAACATCCAAACGTATCCCTGGTTCTTCCCCCATCGCGTTTCTAGCGTCCAGTCTCTTGCGCAAGCGTCTACATTCACATGCATCCTCCCTCTTCATCCACCGCGTCTCTCAGGGCTCAGAGATCGATTTCGGGTTCCCGTCAGCCGAGGATTCGAAGACATGGAACGCAACACTTTCTTATGGCCGCAGTCTCGGCGATGACATTGGCTTGCTGTCCGACGCGCTCGCAAGAGTGTGGCAAGACGGGTGGTTTAGCCTTGACATCGACGATGTGAAAGTGGACGCCGCAAACGAAGACATCCTCGCCTTGCTTCGCGCTACGGTCCTGTACAGCCAAGTATTTGCGGGCCAATTCGTCCCGTCGCCTCCGTCGAGTCCAGCCCGGAAAGCGGGTGGCAAGGAAAGCGAGGCAGATGTTGTATTGCACCTTCGTCGGGCCCTTGGATCGAATGTGTTTGAAGAGAGTGGGGAATCGGATTTGGATGGCCTTTCGTTGGAGGATGCGAGGGATCGTGCTGTGGATATGATCGTCAACCTGCAACGGGAAAGGAGGACCCGGACTGGCTAGGCTCTTCCGAGTGACTGCTGTGGTGCGCTCGAGCAGTGCCTGGATAATCTTCCCTGGTGGAAAAGCTTCCTCCTTTTAGCCTTGGTCCGAGCTTTGGTGTCATTTTACGCTACGGTTTACTCAATTAATCCACTGACTTTTTATGTTCTGTTGTCCTTTGACCCCATTATGTATTACATTTGGAGTACTGACCCTAACAACGACTCTGGTACCGTGGTGAACACGAGGAGCAAATTTTTTACACCAAATAAACCCTCTCCTGCACTCCCCTGCTTGAATGGCCACCAACTCGGACGTTCCTCCAAGTCTCGGCGACGTGAAAGCCCATGTATATTCGCAGGGAGGGTGTGAACACGAATGGATGACATTCAAGTACACGCGCCTCTACACGAACGCGTTCGTCATTGAAGGCAACAAGGTATGTATACCCATGCGCGTTGCGCAGCGAGCAGTAGTTCAATTGCGGTGGCTTGCAATCGCCCATTCCTCGATCATCTAGCTCTTACTCGGTTTTAAGAAACGTGGCTTTGGTGCTGGTCTGTAAGTCTTCCGAGTTCGCTCCGACTTTCCAACGTATTTTCGCATCCTTCCCTCCAGTGAGGGCTTGCGCATGCAAGCACTCCGCTAAACGCATTTCTCGACTCCATGCATGCTAGTGACCCGGCATCATGATGATATGCTAACATGCTGTGGGTGACAATGACAGGTACAATG
>QFEL01001170.1:2811-20469 GCA_003316195.1 Neoboletus brunneissimus | reverse complement strand
TAATAAATTTATTCGAGACATGGAATGCCACCGAGCCAGCCAATTGTACATGAATGAAATTTCATGGAAGAGGCCGCCTGTCACCAGGGATTAGATATCAGCTGATTGCGAACGGAAACCTTTGGCTGACCTCACGAGAACTTTTTCAAAAATACGATAAAATACGATAAAGTAAGATAAAGACGGAGGCAGGAATTTCTGTAGATTGCAGGGAGTCACAAAGGTGAGCAAATTGACTGCTGAATTCAGGGGAGGACAAACCTTATAAAGCAAGACATGCGGTAGTGTCACCTTCCACGACGGTCAAAGGCCAGTGGGGTTCTGGAAGCGGCTAGGGGTGACGGGCCAAAAGTGGGTAGTCACGTGGAGGGAGTGGGTTAGCAAGACCAGGATAGGCAGGAGGATAAGGGTAAGGCTATGGGGAATCCCTGGAAAGACCCCTGTGCCGAGTGTGCCGATGGGGAATTATTTGAAGAGGGGATTTGTAGGACGATTTGGTAAAATCAAACGAAATGTTGACGGGCAAGTCAATCTGAGAAAAAATGTCAAAGATCTGCTAAGTGCGCAGGCAGTTGCGCGTACGAAGCGGGGTCGGAGGCGCTGCTGTTGCACGATTCTTCCAATTCGACTACCAACCCTTACCGTACCGTCGCGGCTGCTGCCTGTATATTTTTTTTTGCGTCTCTAAGCGGAGAATGTTCCACGTCCGCAATTTTTACACCTCCTTCAAATCCTTTCAGACACCTCCTTTTTTATAAAACGATCATGGCATCGTCCATCCATTGTCCCCTCCTGCGCTCGCCAGTGGGTCTACCATGGCTCTCTACACCCCTCCCACCCCGTCTCTCCTCTGTCCACCCCGCACCTCTCTCCCCTCCCTCCCCGCAGAGCTCCTTGCTCCCTGGTCCACCGCCTCCCGACTTGCAAAACACCCCGCCCTCCCCACGCCCCCCATGTCCGCCGCCTTGCCGAGGCTTCTCCCTCAGCCACACCCCCGCGTCACCTCCTTGCCTCCGATAGCCCACTTTGACCGTCAGCTGTCTACCATGCATCCAGGTACCTCCTCTCGCCCTGTCGCGTCTGATCCCGTCTGCTCACCTTCTTGCAGTCACGCCACCTCAGTCTCGCGACGCGTCCAGTTGGCCCAGGTCAGCCCCCCGCCCGACCCTCCAGCCCTCTCCCGACATGCTCGACAACGACGGCTTGGAGCAGCCCTTCCAACAGGACCCTATCTCACCGCGCGACGCGTCCCATTTTATCGACTGGTTCGATATCTCCCTGAAGCGGCCAGCCAGTTTCGTGGCAGAAAAGACCTGCGAAATGGTCTGCTATCTCTGGTTTTCCTCCTCCGTGCCTTCCAGCGCTCGTCCGCGGTCGCAAATCCCCTCTCCCCCTCATTCCCCTGACGTACCTTCGTCCTCCTCGCCCTTGCAGTTCAATCCCTCCACAACATTCGTGCAATTCATGCAAAAGTTGCTCGAGACGACTCAAGTCAGCCAGTCTGTCATCGTCCTTTCACTCCATTATATCTGGCATCTCAAGGAACGCAACCGCTTTACTGCCGGTCTCCCTGGAAGTGAGTTCCGGATAGCAGTGGCCGCCTTGATGATGGCAAACAAATTTTTGGATGAGTAAGTCTCGTCTCTCTTTGAGTACTCGGCAGCTCGTTCTTAACAATCTTCCAGCAACACGTACACAAACAAGACTTGGTCCGAGGTCTCTGGAATCGACTTGAGCGAAATTAATCACATGGAAAGAGAGTTCCTCATGGGTGTCGACTTCTCTCTTTACGTCTCGGGCAAAAAGTACGAGTCTTGGCTCAACTTGCTCAAAGGTCTCGTTTTGGCAAAGGAGTCCGAGAGTCAAAAATGGCGGAGGTCACGTACACGGTATCGCAACGGTCGTCGGCTACAGCCTGTTGCTTCTACTCCTGCCATGCGCACCACCGCCAGGTCGAGGTATCACTCAACGACGTATCGAGCGCGCTCTACTTCGCCTTTGCAATACATTCAGCCAAATTTGTCGACGAATGTCACGACCCGACCGTATCTCCATGTCAATCCACCACCCTCGCCCTCTCCCAACTCTGGCTCAAAGCGTTCAGCCGCAGACGCATTTTCACCAACGTCAACATCCCTCCATGAGCTGCCTCCCTTGAAACGCCCTACTGGGATGACCTTGCACATTCCAGAAAATGGCTTTTCAGCAGGTCCTAATTCTGCCTCTCCTCTCGAACCCCTGCAATCCTTTGCCAAGATGTCACTTTCGGCTTCATCTCCACACAATTCCCGCACCGCCTCGTCCGTTCAGCCACTCTCTACCATGCATGCGAACAGACCCCAGACATTGGTAGCTGCGTATCGGGTAGACCGACCCGTGAACATGCCACAGGTACGTTGCTTTCCATTTGTGCGTGTGAAATCCTCACCTCGTTTTCTCAGAATCTTTACTACTATTCTTTGGCTGGGTCATCTATTGATACAGAGGCAGAACAGGAACGGGTCAGGAGAAAAGCTCGTCTGCGGCGTTTCCAACCTCCTTCGACAACTGCCTACCCACCTCCTCCGCCGTATATGCCAATTGACATCCAGTCAGCTTCTGTGAGCCCACATGAAAACTACTTGAATGCCCGACAGGCACCGTTGCCGCACATCAACGATGCAATCTGGTCACGAAAGCTCCCCGAAGTGGCCCCTTACATCTCCCCAGCGGGTAGTTCCTTGCAACTCCCGCCCTTGAGGGAGAACGTGATTCCTTCTGCCCCATTTGCTAACGCCGGTCCGCCGGGCGTGCACTTTTACGCCTCTTCCAGCCAACGGGGATCACCCGTGTATCATTATAATTGGACTTATGGCAGATAGTTCCGATCCTATCTTCGTTTTAATGCATAATATTACTGTTGCATTATCATTCCGACGCCCACTTCCTATCTAATCCTTCACTGCATTGGCCGTTACGCGCATTTGATTCATCCTAGCATAGATTCAGTCACCTGCATTGTACCCATTCTGTTGCATCGTTCACACGCATTTTCATCCTGATGATGATACATTACGCTATTTCTTAACTACTGTACAAAAGTTGCCTTGGTGGCCTGTGACTTTGAATGACGGCTTTTGTGTGACCGGTCCAGGGACTAATTGTGATCATGAAATCCGGACAGCTCATATGTCCTCTCCGAGCTCAAGGTTATTGCCATGCGCGTGACGCCCTTTCGAAACACTAACATCGCGTTCCCCCGCTTATGATATCAGGCTACGTCTGCCGGGATCCGCGGTATGGGTGTGCAAGGTACCAGCTTGGATCCGACGTTGGAGGTCCCGATGTCGGGACCTGCTTCACTCACGCCAACATTTTTAAGAACCACGGATGTCGGACCCCGTTTGGACTTGACTCGCAACGAAGCGTCATCAATCAAACGACAGGATGGTTCCACTGAGCTGTTGCCGTTATTGTTGGGCACTCGGAGTCTTTGCTGGCGTTATCGTGCCATCCCCACAGCACGCCCATCGAGCCATCACGGTCAACTCGGTTGTTTCCTGCCATGTATCACAGGCCGTGCAGCCGATCTAGAAGGCGAGGTTGCCACGCACAATGTAACAGCACTTTATTTCATACATTTGGCGTGGTCTTTCTCGGCAGCTCACAGCTTCGTGTATGACCATACTGGCGGGTGGGTGCTGCAGTGCCGACCGAGCTGGTAGAACTATTGACATGCTCAAAGAGTGTGGAACACCCGACCTCCGATCATCTCAGCTGATCATCGTTTCTCGCCTGACAACACGGAATGGGCAGTGGAATTTACTCGGGAGATGTTGGATGCCTCAAACGCTTGCATGAAGAAATATCCGGACAGTAATCCCGTAACTGGAGTATGGGCACGGTTTCACGACACAAAGACTGGTACGATCGGAATAGCCACTACTCACGAACACCACAGAAGATCGTTTTATTTCTGTTGAAACCCATGAACCTCGAGCCCACTAGTGCTGGTGAGCGTGAGGCAGGGCAGTTTCAACATTTTAGCGACCATCACACGTTGGTCAGAAACCATAATTTTACCTCCTGTTAAGCCCGATGTTAGTCCAGCAAATATGCCATCCCTGCGAGCTTCCTGTGGAAAGTGTTCATGAGCGGGAAATCGAGCTGTGTCTGATGGACGCTGACCCTGATGGCAAGTTTACGGAGATCTCCTTCTCTTGCTGGAGACTCTTGCCATTCCGACATTCCGTCTCTTCTTCGGGTTGATGAGGTGGAAGTAGAACAATCAGTAGAAAAGAGTTATTATATAATGATGTTATTTATTTATTTATCTATCTATTGGTGCCAGGGCTCCCGGCTGGTCCGCTGCGAACGCGACGGCTAAGTTAAGTTCGCCCCCCTGACACGCACTCTTGCATGTTGGCCTCCACCGTTTCGGTGCTCCCGTAAGGAATCAACATGTCTCCAGGCAGAAATCCACGACACGGCACTAATTTGCAAACCGTATACGACCAGATTCAAGGCAAGTTCTTCCTTATCAGACCCGCTCCTCGCGCACACGGAAATTTTGGGCGACACCCCCCCTCTAGAATTGTTGATCAAGATCAAACCCAAGCTCAACGATATCCAGTCCGACGATGATGCACATGTGCTCAAGGATCTCCACCTTATTACGTCACTAGCCCAGTCTTTTTCTGACCAGCGACTCAAGTCGAGCAAAAAAAGCCATCTTACAGATGCACTCGATCAGGAAGGTCTGTACCGGTGGTTACGTCGCTGCATCTCGTGGGCAACATTGTTCTTAATTTGTCAAAGGTGTAAACCTCTGGAACGCCTCCGGCTTATTCCGTCAAGGTTCCGATGGTAACTGTCGTCCTATCGTTGTAGCGCGTAGGGAAATTCGGAGTTGTCCAAGACGGTGTACTGTCTGACCCTGCCCATCAGTGCGCCTTGCGGGTTTCCGTTTGATGGAGGCTGGTCTGGAAGCGAAACCCACCATCGAAGGTTCGTTCCTACGTTCGTAAAATTTGTGCCACTCTTCACCCCCCCAATCACAGCATTGTTGCATATGCTCCAGATAGCTTGCAAGACAGGGATAACGCTGTCAGGTACGTCACAGTAAGGCGCCACGGCAGTCGATGACCTTCTGTACCGCGGACGTAGAAGCCGGAAATAACGAATCTGCCGCTTGCGTTCTGGCGTGCGCAGCGAAGGTTATTATTTGTCCTCCGTGTTCTCGTCGGCTCTTAACAGTTCGCCCAGTATGAAGAAGCGCTGAGAAACATCGACGATCCGGACGGCCAACATTTGCACGCCAGGGCACGCATTACCATTGTCTATTTCTCTAGCAGAATGGAAGCTGTGAGGCTGTCGGTCTCCTTGGGTGTGGCAGCACTGATATATATAGTAATTTTGGCTTGACATGCGCACAGGCCTGGAGGGAAAAGAATGAGGGACTGGCGATGTTTATGGCCGACAAAATTACAGGTCCGAATCCCCAGCATAATCAAATTCGTAAAGCGGCTGGGCTTATCCTTTTGTGCACAGAAAATGATAGGCAATTGGCGTTGCTTTCCATCCGTGACGTAAGTGTACGACATTTGCTCTAGCGTGGCTCACATGCCACTGTCGCTCCTAGCGAGAGGTTCTGGTGGCCAAGCTGCTTGGTATCGGTAAATCGATATTACGCGCCTGTGCGCAACGCGGGAAACCACTCTCAGATGGGAATCAACCACACGATGCCTTGCGATGGTTGAAAAAGGCGTTCCAAGTGATTGAACCATTGGAGTGCACGGCCACGCCCGAATTATTGGAGCTCAAGGTCCGTCTCCCGATACGTATCGATTAAGGATCACAGGATGCTGAAGCATATTTGCTCAGCGATCCGTTCTCAGGACCTTGGGTATGACTGAATGTGGAACCCTACCATAACTTATTACCTACCGACATCCATTTAGCGCGTGGTTACTTCCTGGCGTCATCACAAGACCCAGAGAATCTGGCCCGGGCGGAGGCTGCCCTCAATGAAGTTATTGCAACCATGGACACTTCTGTAGAACCCGTAAGGGACCAATTTCCCTCAACACCCCATTCGTGATTTTCACACGTTATCCTTAGGCAAGCTCCGAGCAACAACAACTCCGCTGGATGAAGTTGGCTGTGGTGAAGCGGCGAAAAGCTGGGGATACCACGGTTCTTCGCAGTGAGCCAATCTTCCGTATTATATGCGACCCTCTTTAGCTGATGGGGGTATCACACATTAATTACGTCCATTATAGCTCTCGAGTCAATAATTGACAACATGACCTTTTCCGAGAGAGACCTTACTGAGTCAGCCCGAAGATGTGTTTTGTCTCGTTTGCTGACATTTGTTCTAAAAGTATGCTTCAAGAACTACGAACCCTATCCCACCATCAGTATGTCATAGTCTGGCTACCTCATTTGACTGATCAGTCCACATCTTATCCCACAGCAATCTAGTGACTGCCGCAACGAGGACTTGTTTATGCAAAGCGATGGCCTGCTCTGCAAGTATCCCTTCCATCGAGAAGCTTCTCGTTTTCCTGTTATTTCATTGTTCGAAAGGCGACGATCACGCCAAAGCGTTGAAGGATCTAGAAGATTCGTTCCAAGGCAATTATATTTCCCCAATAATGCCAAGAGCGAACAGATTTAGTGACCAGAGATCCGGCCCCGTTTTCTACTTTAGAAATTTGTGCATCCGATATTGAGCTCTCTAAGCCTGGCGCGAGCGTGTGTCTCACCGTAAGTCTCAACGTCCGCCCGCCATGCCGTAGTTTAAGGTTTCCTTTTCAGTTGATATGGCAATACGGCGACCGTCATTACCAAGCATCACGCTGGGCAGAAGCGGCTGATTGGTACATGTGTGGCACTCACACCATCTTTTCTAGCCTAGGCGCTTCCTCTCTGTCAAAATGCGTTCGGAAAGCTGCGGTGTGTCAACTCCAACAAAAGGAGTATGCGCGAGCAACGGCCACGATCGGGCGTTGTCCCCAAAATGGTGCGACTACCCGGTATGTGACGTTTTTGATTGCGGCTCGTCAAGGTACGTGCGCGGCGTGCCGGCTGCAGTGGCGTGGTGGTGTTGACAGACTGTTCAGGTCTTGAAGATGACGGTGACTTGTGGCTTTTATCCTCGTTGCATACTGTGGCTCACAAACACCGATGAACAGCAACCAGAGCTGTCAAGGAAATGGTTGAAGCCCCCGATTTTGATCGTCGGATGCTCCTTCTGGCCTGTAGACTTTCACACGACTCTGACATGAAAGGCCTGCTCCTATCTGTGCTTATACATCTGCTGGACACGCTAAATTTCCGCGAGCACGTGGATACCTTGACGGAGTCCATGACATTGATCAGGTGCATTATCAGGCTAACCCTCAAACTCCTCGGAGAGCCTGGCGCAAACGTGTAAGTTGTCAGGCTTTTCTTGTTATCTTGGGCGTTCATCTTGCTAGACGTTCCCTTGTGAGAACCTTACTCGATTACTTCAAACATGGTTCGTGGGCGTGCTGTTCAACCCTCATTGCCATAACATGCCACTTCAGCCAAGTCACTTGTGGAATCTGTGACTGACGAAAATGCGGCGATGGTGATCCGGGACATCTCATGGCTCTGGCGTACGGCATACAATTGTGCCATTGAAGGGTGCTCCAATTGGGACAACCAAGGGGAACAAGTATCTGAAGCGTTCGATGCCGCAAGAGAGGTTGATATTTTCCACAGGTGATCGTCTCTATGTATCCCTGCTGACCGTAAACAGCTTCTCGAACTGTATATCTCCAAAACGGTCTTGGGGGTGGAACTCGACGTCTACGTGTATGTAGCGAACGCGTCCTTTGCTGCGACCTCGGGCCGAGGTATAGTGTACCCCCTTTTGGTTTTATTGTTTTTCGCTCAGCGGACACCAAGTGATTCTAGCACGTGAGCGTATGTCACGGGACAATGTTCCTACCGTAAGTTTTTCGATGATGTCTTCCCGTGGGTTGACTGTTCGGTAGGACAAATCCGCGGAAACGCTCTTGACGGAGATCAAGTGCTGCAAGGGCAGGGTCTCCGATGTGCTTCCAAAAGTGCCTGCTGATAGTCAGCCACAAATTCACTCCTTTTTGCATGTCTTGCGTGTTTTCGCGGTCGAGGCAGCTTCGCGACTTGAAGATTGGACGTATGTTTTGGCTACGATTAAAGTTGGTCATGTAGCCGCAGAGATCGGAGTGGAGCCTTACTCTCCAAGTACAGGAGGCGACACGCACGGACGGCCAAACTCTCATCACGTTCGAAGCCTTCTGCGATATCTTGGTCAGCTCTCTCTGGCGATCGGCTGACCTTGCTGTAAAATGATTCTCCATTAACAGTGGGAGAACAAGGCCTGTCCAGTTAACGGCACGGACGGTTCATTGATTCCGAATTCTCTCATACATGCTAACAGTTCATCCCCCTCCTTTAGTGCTATACGAGGCCCTCGAGGTATTGCATTGTACTTGCTCTCACGATCTGTGAAAGCTCATTCTTTTCTCAGGGCATACTCAATACGTGCCTGACGAATAGCCACTTATCCCTGGAAAAGTTTTCGCGGTGGCTCCGATCAATATGCACCATTCTGCTGTCGCAAGGCGCTGTGGCTGACCGATCAAAGGCGATTCAGTACATGGAACAGGCGAGTGCTGTCTTGGAAGAGCACGGGAACCTTGTGGAAAATGGGAACCCCGTCAGTATCTCATCCCGATAAGGAGCGTCTTGTTCACTGATGCCATCTCGCCGCATCCGCGAAAAAAGCTCTACCCGGTTGATGAACGTCTTTGGCTCCTTAGCACAGCCTACAACACGGGCGTGGAATGCTTGCAGTTTGTGATCCATCTCGTTCGGGTTAGGCTGACATGGAGCAAAAGGTTCGTTGTAGTGCTTCCTTGGTGGACGAAGCGAAACGATGGTTCGAGTGCGCCACCGTCCTCTGTCGGTTCGTTCCAGACGGCAGGCTACGGGCCGAAAAGGTATGTCCGACGATGACGACGACGAAGCACGACTTACAACGCAGCGCCAACCGAAATCGGTTCAATCCTCAGATATCGAAAGCATACACCGACTTACTGACGCGCTACGCCGGTCGACGCACTCGTTCTCCTGCTTGACGACCTTTCGTGTCCGTTGTTGCCACTTTTTTCCCCATTTCTTTCCTGTATCACTCGCTGCATGTTGCTCTTATCAGCTGTACTCTTTTGTGTCTGTTGGTGCAATGCAGTCCCTGTATCATCATTGTTCCCCATAGTCTCTCAGTTGGTACAACAACACACGTCCACGATTATTTCCTATGGCGAGATATTCGCTCCCAGTAGAAAAATCCATCGCGGTGACGTGACCCAGCGGGGTCTTCGTCGTCGGCCAATTTCCAAAGACAGTGAGAGACGGGAGGTGGACCTGTTCATTGTCGATGTGAGCGTCCGACAAAAAATAACATAAAAAGAAACGTACCAAACGCATCTGATCCTTTTTGACGTCGCTCGCCATGGCAAGCAGCTGAGAATCGTGATTGTAGCTCAAGCACGAAATGTTGGTCGTCAAATGACCCAACGTTTTCAGCGGCTTTGGCTTGCAAGTTCCCGACGACACGGTACTGTCTGCACTGTACACGTTGACGAGACCGGTGTTGGATCTGCAATGAGGCAATGTCCCGTCAATCTCACCATCTTCATAGAGCGAACAAAGAATCAGGGAACCTACCCTATGGCGAGGTAACTGCCTCGCTGATCGCCTCCCATGACGCGGCTTCCAAAGCCACCCTCGTCCTGCCACCGCTTCACACACTTTCGCTGACCAACGTCCCAGACGTAGATTTGGGAGTCCTGCGTGAGGCTGAGCAGTTCGCTCGGGCCTTCCCCCCCTCGGGACCACCACAGAGAACGGATCCCCGCGTTGGCTTTGAGTCCTGCGACGACCTGGGCGGCGCCGGACCGCCAATCGACGAGGTGGATGTGGCCACGACGACCTGCAATAGCGAGGACGTCCCCAGTGGGACTGAAGGCGCAGATGTCCATGCTCCCATCTTGGTTGGCGCCGAATGTGGTTCCCCATAAACCACGGGGTGAACGATGGGAGGTACCAGATTGGAGGTCGTAAGTGTAGTAAAAGGGGCGGGGACCAGTGAGTAGGATGGAGGAGCCGCTGGGGTGGAACACGGTGTTTGTGAGTGGGAGGGAAGGGATATGGAGGGTTTGTGCGTGCGGGTTGGTCAAGCCGTCGACCTAGTGGAGAGGATGCGATGTGAAAACATGGAAGTTGAGGGGTAGAAAGGAACGTGACGTACGTGAAAGAGGCGTAGACGTCTATCCGTGCTTGCGGTGAGTAGGACGGGGATCTGTGGGGAGGGATGGAACTGAAGGGATTTTATTTCCCCTTCGGCGGGCGCGGCCTGATTCGCGTCGCGCAGACGGTCGACGGAGATGATTCCTGGCGTCAAGACTTTTGGTTTCTTCCCGCCTGATATTCCTCCCGTCGAAGCGAGAAGATCTGTAATGGCATCCTCTACCTCGTCCTCGTCCTCGCCCTCTGGCTCTGACCCGGACGTGGGTCGCCGACGTTTAGGATGTAACTTTCTGCAGGCCTTTGATGCCCACTCTGGTGTCGGGTTGATTTGTTCGTATTGTCTCCGCAGCCTGCGTTCGTATTCGCGTCCACCGATGGTATCTTCGGCAGGTGTATCGCGAAGTTTCCGCAAGCGGGTGTGTGACGTGAGGGAGACTTGGATGTTGGCATCATCTGGATCCACCCAAGCAGGTGCTTTGCGCGTTTCTGGTCTAAGGGTGTTTCCGAGAGAAGGTTCCTGACCGTGCTCAGTTGTGGCAGTATCATCCGGTGTGTCCTGTTCACGAAGAAGTGGTTCATCTTCCACTACTTTGGAGTCGTCACCGCTGTCATTCTCGCTAAACACACTGGGCCCCTCATCTAAAGCGGGTGCCTTCATCGATGAAGATCCAGCATTATCATCAATGAAAAACAGCTTGAGACCACGCACGTCTTCAGCAAGGGCATGAATGAGTTCATCGAAAAGAGGCCACATACATCTGAATCAAGCATGTTCTCCAACTCCTTCAAATTTCCCCCTGCGGTGCCATCTTCGACGTCGGAAATGACGACGACATCAGTGTCGTCGCCTCGTCGTTTGCCATCGCTTTTCTTGGACGGCACGTAGGGAACGCCGAACAGCATGCTTTCCAGACGTCGTTCTTCATCGTCCTTGTTTGTATCATCGATGAACGTGCGGCTACCGAGTGGCTGGATGTTGTTTTCTTCGGAAGTCTTTTGTCGTTTGCGAGACTTCCCCATCGTGTCAAGGCGAACTAGAGCAGCCTTCTAGAATCTTACAACGGTCGAGCGCACCAAGGATGGTGGCTGTGCAAAAAATAGGACGTGTTGTATGAATCGCGATCATGACACAGATCGGCTTTTCTCGATGTGGCTCTTGCCATCTTTCTATTCACATTTCTTTTTCTTCCCGGAGCGATAGTGAATAGGTGCGAGCCTGACGTGATCCCGAGTCTATTGATGGTGACTCCTTGCGCGGTGTCGTGTTGGTTATTTTCAACCAACTTCGAAAGTCGACTTCTGTGCGTTCATCAAAACCACTTCACACTCAACACAAGAAAGGTGAGATCGATTCTCAGCACCCTTGTCGAAGAACGGTTTTTTTTGTGATTCCTATCGAGAGTCTAGTGGGTTATTCCGATGTGATTCTACAAGGTACTTGATGAGTCCCGAACGATGTGGTCGTGTAACCTCCGGTATTGAGCATCCTGAGCCTAGTATTTGTTCCGCATCTATTCTTCACCTCCCGGAGAACCCGTCAGGATCCGACATGCCAACACGGCGCAACGACTCTGAGAGGTATTGTTCCATACACGCCCCCAACACCATTGTCGCCAGCCGATCAGGCACTTGACAAGACTGGCTCGATTATAACTTCTGCCAACCTTTAAGATCGACTGCCAGCTTCAAATCTTTTCAGGGACCACTTTATATTCTTGGCTGAAGATATCACAATGCCCGGATTCAATGTGATTCAGAGACTATGCCGGAGAGGATCTTCACCAGATTATCGCAATACGCCGGTCGTGTGCTGTTTGTCCGCTTCAACCACATGCACTGGGTGCACTCGAGTAGATTTCATTGATACGCTGGAGGTCTCGACGGGAATACACCGTGCGCTTTCGACGGAGGCACTGGGGGTGTTGTGAATGCCATGCTAAGAGGGAGATTTGCTTCGGGTTGCGGACGAAGTGCTTGCCCGACTGCAATTACAAGCGACGATGGTGGTAATCATGTGTGGGTTGAACGTTGAGATCCGACTTTACGAAATGCAACGGTTGTCCCGTCGGGTATCCCGAGTCTCCTGTTACCTGTCGTAAGATGCGAGGTTTATGAGAATCAGGCGCGTCTAGACTCTAGGTGACCGCGCCTGTTGAAAGCCGGGAAACGGTCAGAGATGGTGGGGTGATTTTTTTTTCTTCTGAAACGAGTATGATCCGTTGATGGAGACTAGAATAAATTACCAGCGTCGGGGCCCGCTCGACAATGAACGGTGAGAATGTCCGTCAGACAACGGAATTCTGATGGATTCCATCGCCCGAGCGTTTGCGTGATTTTGGTCATTTTCGCATGTTGGGTGGTGTGATCACGTACTGGTCTGCGTTCCGAGGGAAGGAAAATTCCTCGAGTGATTTCACCGACGAAAGGGAGTCGTCCTGGTTTTATTATCGCTGGCCGATCCAGAGTAGACCAAGTCCCAATCACACCTTTCCCCTGCAGCCTACCACGCTCCCCATCGGCCGAGTCTATTTAGGTACGTGAGCTCCGGTTTTGACAGGCACCTTCAGACGGGTTTCTCAGCAGGATTATTGCGCTTGACCCCCGTGGGTGGTGTCCGGACAGGTCCAAGGAGGTGCGTGATGGTGCTTGACAGGGCCCACTAAGCACTCGCACGACACCCAGATACGATCGCGCCGCAGTTGGTTTGGTGTTGATCGCTGTTTACTCAGACTCCACTCCGTCGTCTGCAACGGTCCCCTCGACTCTCCCCTGCGATCTCACCCTTGGCCTGTTCTGTGTGTAAGCCTAGTGTAGAGTATCAATCCTTTCGTTCGTTTTCTGCCTTCTTCCCGTCTCTCTAAATCCCATTCCCAGTGTTATCCTACCCTATTGCTTCTCTCTACTCCTGTCCCATTCTCTGCCCGGGGCCCAGTGCTCCATCCTTGGATCCTTTCCTTTCAATCGCTATCTAATTGTGCTTCATCATGGGTATATGCTTTTCCTCGAGTGGGATGGCGGACGTGTCTGAGGATGATATACGCAAGCATCGGGAGGCTGAAAAGATGTTGAAGGAGGTCAGTCCCTGCTCCCCACCGATCATCTATTTTGCATCCTCATCACCGATTTCGTCCCTCCTAGGCAAAGGTGAAGATGGCCACCCAGGTCAAGGTTTGTGCTTGAAAGCCCTTGCAGCCCTTCTCCAGCGCTCTTCCTAACCTTTTCCCAGGTTCTTCTCCTCGGCTCTGGTGACTCAGGGAAATCGACCATTCTCAAGGTGTGTCCCCTCCTATCAACCCGTCGCTACAATCTCATCCCGGTATCCCCACAGCAAATGCGACTCATTCATCGAGTACCATTCGCTCCCGAAGAGGTCGAGAACTATCGGCAACTCGTTTTCAACAACTTGATTGCTGGTATGATTTATGTGCTCGAGGCCATGGAAGACATGGGTCTCGAAGTCGCAGAGGAAAACTTGCCATATATCGACGTCATCAGGAATGCTCGCGATCCACAGCCCTATCAGCCGTTTCCAAGAGTATATTTTGTGCCTCTCAAAACCCTTTGGGAAGACAAGGCCATTCAGAGAACCTACGAGCGGGGGAACGAAGCCGCTTTGCCAGAGAAGTAAGTCCAAAACTTCCATCGTATCGTATCGTGCGTGTTTACTGTCATACGCAGTTTGGCCTACTTCTTCCCAGATTTGGACCGCCTGTTTGCAGAGACTTACCAACCAACGGAACAGGACATCGTTCAATGCCGAGCGCGAACAATTGGTATCACCGAAACTACGTTTCAGCTCAAGGATCATGAAATGCTCATGGTCGACGTGGGTGGTCAGAAGAGCGAACGACGAAAGTGGATACATTGTTTCCAAGACGTGACTAGTATACTATTCTTGGTTAGCCTCAGTGGTTACGACCAATGTCTTGTGGAGGACCGGGATGCTGTGGGTGGTTTGTTTCTGGTCCCTTTCGATGCTCACTTTACCCCAAAGAACCAAATGCAAGACGCGATGACCATTTGGGACTCGATATGTCATTCCCAGTGGTTCAAGCAGACATCAATAGTAGGTGTTCTATACACATACTATCACGGTCGTGCTTACGAGTTAATGGTAGATTTTATTCCTGAACAAGGACGATTTATTCCAAAAGAAGATTACTCATTCAGATATTAAAAACTTTTTTCCAGTATGATCCCAAACGTTTTGCGACCCGCGTGGCGTTGACGCGTGTCACTTTCAGGACTATGAAGGCGAACCAGGGGACGCAAAAGCGGGTCGCGATTACTTTAGAAAGCGCTTCTCGCGACTCGCGCAGAAGGCAGGTCGCTCTAAAGAGCGGGAGATCTACGTACAGTGCGTAAGAATGCGTGTTCGCTTGCTAGTTCTGAGTTGCCGCTTTGCAAGTGTAACAACGGCAACGGATACAGCGATGCTGAGGGTGGTGATGGCTGCTGTTGAAGGTACGTACACTTTGCCGACATATCTCGAGATCAGCCCGCTGATTTGCTCGACAGAGTGAGTCCCTAACTTCCTTTATCCCGTCTTCCAACCTTGGTTTTTCCAACTGTACGCTCATCCTTTTATCTCATCCTCGACAATTCCTTATTTCATAGCATCGTTCTCCGATCAAATCTTGAGGTTGCGGCGCTGATCTAATGTGTTTTGTTTTTCTTCCACAACGCACCACTATACTCTCAAACGTCACCGCGTTACCTTGCTCTCAAACACGCTTTTGCGCTTGTATACAAACTTGTCTCCTTCACGTTCCTCGCTCGATATCGATGGATAATAAACACAACCATACCCCCGAATCTGTCCTTCTCCTTGTTTTTCGTTTTTCATCGTGCGGTTTGCCTCGTACTGATCATCCGTTGCCGTATGTCTTTGGTACTCCGCTCCAACACGTAATTGGGGGGTTTCTTGCTACAATGCTCCCGCCATTATTGCCGGTCTGTCTTGTCAATCGCGCATGCAATTTCGGGATTTGTTCGGCCCTGCTGGATTCCAACGGTTTAATGGTTCAACAGTGCCATTGTCAGCAAGAATGTGAGTAAATTATCCGATGTTGTCGCGCGAAGGCTCGGCTTCCTGCGTTCCCTGAGTTGCTTATGCTTCGCGGTTCTGATCCATTTATCCATAGATCCGCGAAGTCATGCTCTGATGGATTGGGTTTACCGATTGCGCGCCGCCCTCTCGTCCCCACAAGGTGCAAATCTTTGTAAGGGGGGAGGAAGCCGCACTGGTCTCGAATCTTTTCACGCTCTGGTACACTTGATGTCTACGATTCTCGGAGTCTACTTCTGCCGATTGAAGAGATTCGCCACGGCGTGTCGCACGTCCGTAACCCCTCCAATCAACATACCTACTTCTACGAGGATTGGTTTGCAAGTTAGTTGGTAGCTTTCATGTTTTATACCGTGCTTGCTTTTGTTTTGGCTTTTCTTCAGCAGGTCTGTTTCACTCGTTAAATCATACATATCCACTGTAACCTTACTCTGTTTCCTTCATTTTGCTTCATCTGGTGGTAGTCTCTGCAGGATAGTAGGGAATCTGATCTAATCTTTAACAAAGTCGCACGATGCAGTGGCACATCATCCTCACCAGTCGATAGCACACTACGATGACGGACGTACTAAGTAAACTTTTGTCGCTTCCAAAGACGTCCCAGAGCTTCACCGCCCATCGTTCGAGTGTCATCGAACATACAGCTGGCCATCATGAGCGGTTGGGATCTCACCCGCACAAGACCCCACGCTTGGATCACGACTCGGACTCTGGCTCTGCATCCAGGTCGCGAGATCTCAAGGGTAAAGCCGTAGAGAGGAACGGGCCCGTCAGAATACAGGTCCAAATCCTGACGCGTGAGTTCGTCGAGGGTGGTACCTCGGCTCTAACGTGCTCATCCATATCCTCAGCAAAGGCCCCAAGCAAAGTACCTGTCAACCACTTCACACTTCTCAGATGTTGCACGCGATTCCTGCTTACCAGGGGTTCCCAATCCGAGTTGTTGCCAGCGACGTTTGAGTCCATCTACACCGCCTGTTGTTTACAGGTCCGCATCCCGGGAGAGGGAGAAAAGCTCTATGAGATGCTCGTCATGGAGATTGATCAATGCAACCTTCGTTTATTCCGTGAACTCAAACCTTCAAGGGATACTGGTAATCTCATGGATTGGCTGGGGCAATTCGTTCAAATCTGCGAGTGGTTTGAAGGCAAGGTGGTACGTCTCGGTCAGCCAGTTTAGGATTTACTTTATGGTACATCCTTGCTTGTTTCAGGCTCTCCTACAGTCATTGTTGTCCTATCTCGACCGCGCGTTTATCCCAAAGGACAAAGAGCGTCAGAATATCCGGTTTGTGGCTTGGTCCCCGGTCTGTGTGCCCTTGGGATGCTGATATACTCTATCCTAGTGATCTCGCCTTTACAGCTTTCAGACAGCGAATACTAAACGACGCTCCGACAGTTGACTGTATTCGTGAAAGCGTCCTGGAGTGGTTGAATATGGAGAGAACTGAGAGGTCAACTCCCCATCCTCTGTCTTTATTAACGCCCGCTCACACGTTGTAGGTCCGGTCACGCCAATCGTAAGATGATCCAGAACCTTATTTCGCATCTCCTCCTCCACGACGCGTATGGTGTCATTTTTGAGCGCTTCATTCTCGAACAAACGCTATCGTTCTATGCAGACGAGGCAAGTCCCATCATCGAGAAATGCAACCTCAGCGCGGAGCAGTTTCTGGTTCATGTCACGGAACGCATTAGTGAGGAACGAGAAAGAGCCGAAACGGTCTGTGGTAACGTCGGGCAGACTGTCAAGGAGATTGTGCAGGCTTGCAGGAGGGGTTTGTTGGAGACGAGGTTGGACTGGATTGCCAAAGGAGGTGTGTGCGCTTTCGCTATGTTGTTGTCGGCATCTGACTTGCGAGGCAGCTATTGGCCCGCTCATGCATGCACAGGGTACGGACCGACTCCGTTCGATTTATGCAGAGTTTGAGGCCCTCGATAGCCTGAGCACGCTTTGCAGAGAGTTTAAATCCTACATACAGGTAATGCGAACTTTTACTTTTATTCGTCGTTTGCGCATTCTGATGTGTCTGGCTGGTGTTTAGACGAGTGTTGGGAACATTGTCAAAGACACGGAACACGAGGATGACATGGTTGAGCGCATCCTAGCTTTCAAGACCTTCGCGGATCACGCACTTCAAACCTCCTTTATCTCCTCTTTGGGGCCCGATCCTTCCTTCTCGTATGCGCTTACCGATGCCTTTGCCTTTGGTTTCAAAGCTCGTCGAAACAAGCCTGCCGAACTCATCGCCCGACACCTCCACAAACTCATGCGTCGTGGGCAACGG
>QFEL01001162.1:0-11437 GCA_003316195.1 Neoboletus brunneissimus | reverse complement strand
CGAGAATGCGCTGGAGGACGAACGGAGATGGTCGGAGGGAGGTCGGAGGGACGGTATATGACAATTGCTAAGTAACTGAGTAATATGGAACTCGGAGAGGAGAGGAGCTGGAGCTGTGCTCCTACGTGAAGCACAGGATTGGATGTATCTACATAGCGAGACTAGTACATATTCGGAACTAAGTACAGAGGAAAGTCCGGAGGACGGAGTTGGAGTCCTGGGCAAAAATGTGCTGGAGGATGAACGGAGATGGTTGGAGGGAGGTTGGAGGGATGGTATGTGACAAAGGCAAGCCTTTATAGTCTGGATGAGTCCGAGACTGTCTAAGTAAAGGTACTGAAGGAGTAACATAAGGAATGTAAGTAATGTTATATCAATGTCAAAGGTAAAGCAATAATGAAAGGAATGGTTAGATAAATGTCAGAAGCATGAAACAAAGTGTCTGAAGATAATACTGATTCGGAACTAAGTACAGAGGAAAGTCCGGAGGATGGAGTTGGAGTCCTGGGCAAGAATGTGCCGGAGGATGAACGGAGATGGTTGGAGGGAGGTTGGAGGGACAGTATGTGACAGTATCCCCCTCTTAGGCCCGAACCCTTGAGGGCCTTTAAAGGATACAATGTAGAGTGGTTGGGGTCGGAGTTTGAATTGTCAACAAACAGACTATAAAGTCTGGTGAATGCTGTCCATTCTCCTTCAACTTGAACCATCATGTCCGATATTGAAAACATCAAGACGTGGTCTGAAGAACATTTGGTGGAGGGCAGCAACGATGAGGAGGAGGTGTGTGCCACAAAATTTGCTGAGTGGTGGCGGCGTGTCAGGGAGTGGAGGGCGGAGGAGGAACAGAGGAGAGCGGAGGAGGAGAGGAGAGTGGAGGAGGAGAGGAGAGTGGAGGAGAAGAGGAGAGTGGAGGAGGTGCATCAGAGGGCAGAGGTGGAGGCTGCACATAGGGCAGAGGAGGAGCACAGGGTGGAGGAGCAGAGGAAGGCTGAAGAGGCGGCCAGAAGAAGGGTAAGTACCATTACTCATCTTAGAGAAAACAGAACTGATTCGGAGATAGGTGAAGGACATGATGGCGTCACAGAGTGCGAGAGCATCGGAGATGCAACCGGAGGGGCTGAGTGCGGATGGGAGTGGAAAGGGGAAGAAATGGGCGTCGGAGCCACTGGCATGCACATGGTGCACGGACCGAGGGTTTGAGTGTGTACTCAGACCTGGTAAGTCAACGTTGTGTGTAGGTTGCTGTGAGGTGAAGGCCAAGTGTGAAAGGCCCTGGGAGGAGAAAACGGAGAGGCGGAGGAAGAAAGCAAGGACAGAGGGGTCGGAGGGGCTGGAGGTGGTGGAGGTGGCAGGGCTGAGTGGCTCAAAGATGTCGGAGGGTAGCAAAGGTGTAGCAGAGGCGCTGAAGGACTTGACAGAGGTCCTAAAGCAAATCCACAGAATGCTGCGGGGGCAGAACAAGCGACTGGACCTCCAGTATGTGCTGCTGCAGCGGTTGGTGGAGTTGAAGGTGAAGGAAGTGTACAGAGGGGGTTCAGAGGAGTCGGAGAGCAGAGGTGAAGAGGAAGAGAAAGAGGCTGTGAAGGAGGTGGCGGAGTTGGAGGAGGAGGATGTGGAGGGGAGTGAGGAGGGTAGCGGAGGCAGAGAGGTGTAATAGTAGGTACTCTACTACCTTGAGTTTGTATATTGTACATAAAATGTACCTTGTGACTCCAGAAATGTCTGGAGATTGGAGAGATCAGAGGGTGTGAATGTCACTAGTAAGCAACAGGAGGGGATGGAGTTGAACAGGGGATGAAGCGGAAAGAACCTATCAAAGGTTCAGATGTTGAGAGTGGAGTCCCTATCCCCCTTTTAGGGTAGACATCCCAAAGTCTACATGAAGAGTACTGGAGAGGTGAACCACACGAGAGGAGTAAAAGATGGAGCGGGGTACTGAGGTAGATCAGAGTAGCCGGAGTTGTCGAGGGCAAGCCCAGGACACGGAGGAGCTCAGAGGTGTCAGCGTACATGCTCAGGTGAAGGGAAAATGGTACCGCTCAAAACCCAACACTCAATGGAGTGTCTGTGGGTGAGTTGGTGATATCCTATATCAAGGGAGCAGGGGAACCCAATGGAGATGTGCAGAAGTGCAGACGGAGTGATCACCTAGTAGGAGGAGGGGTGGAGCAGGGGGTTGGAGTACCACTAGGGCACAGAGAGCAGGAGTCGGGGTCGGAGTGGCCAGAAAGGCACAGGGAACAGGGGTGGGTGAGGTAGGACCATCTAGGCATGGTGGAGATGGAGAAGGGAGTTCACAGTGATAGTGCTGAGCTGGAACTGATCATTAGCGCACAGTGGACGACAGCGCCCATCCAAAGTGCAAAAGTCAGAGTGGTCAGATCAGGGGCGGAGAAACTTTGGACAGTCTCTTGCTGTGTGGCTGGAGAGACCACAAAAGAAGCAGAGGCCGAGGTTGAAATGATGTTGTTGCTCAACAAGGGTGAGTTGGCCATCAGGACCGAGCAGAGATACAAGGTCCGCAGGGGAAGAGGAGTCAGACTCGACAGAACTGTCAGAGTCCGAATTGAAGGAGTGGTCGGAGGTGGATGCAGAGTCGAAGATGAGGTCAGAAAGGTCAGGGGAGGGCAGGGATGGTGAAGCAGGGGACAAGGGGAGTGTCGGAGTGCTGGCAAGGGTGTGTGACTGATGATCTCACTCAGTCTTGCATTCCCAATAGCATGAGTCGACTGACTGTGCGAGGGTTCACATGTCCAAGAGCATGTGAGGCTTGCCAATGCTGGAAATCTCGTCCTTGATATGATCTGGAAGTCCGGAATAGAAGAGGTGCCGGAGCGCACCATCTCCGAATCCTCAGACTTGACAAGTGAAGCGATTGAAATCTACCACATACTTGTTGATACATTGCTCATCCTTCATAAACAAATTCCAGAGTTCATGCTCTGCGTCACCAGAGGGGTCATGGGGGCTGAATGATAAAATACTACTTACTCCGGAAGAAGTTCTGGTGGTCCGGTCCTCTGAAGGGACCACATAGATGTTAGACTACTCCGGAGTTAGGAGTTGTTACTCTGGAGTGGTATCTTTCCTTATGGTACAGAGTCACCACTTGGCAATGGCTCCTGCAAGGATTACCATACTTTTCCCTTTGTACTACCTCCCTGACAGTTATTGAGGTATGAGTGTGCCTTCACCACATAGTATATATAGCTTCTTTTCTCTCCCCAACACCTCAGTTGTTCTCGCCCTTAGGCAGCAGCTGAGGTATATCATTTACTTTACATTAGCTACTCCAAGACTAATGTACTACAGCTCTGGTACTTACAGCACCGGATCTGCCCTGCCAAAACTCCAGACCTTCGGACCTCTGGACTTTAACACCAAAGTTCATCCAGAGTTCCAGGATGAAGTCGGGGTAGCTGTCCATCTACAAGGGACGCAGCATGGAGGGGTCGGGAAGGAGGAGGTTGGGCTCAAACCATTCAAGAGCCATACCTGTCAGGTAGGACTGTGCAAATGTAACTTTAGCACGGTTCAAATGGAAAACCTTATGATAGTCCTGAAAGTTCAATTCGCATTGGACCAAAAAGGCCTGGAGTTTGCGAGGGTCAGATCCATTGAACTGGTCCGGTACACGGACTCTAGTTCTTTGGGTGGAAGCAGAGGTCAGACGACTAGAACTAGCTAATTGCTGGATAGAATGGGCAAGGAGGATGAGTGCATCTGATGCCTCATCTTTGGAGTTGTCAGGATCTGACTCGGAGATGTTGGAGTCATCGGGGGTATCTCTGCCATTTAGAGGAGTGGGCTGGTCCCACACTCGTTGATTAGAGCGTTGACTAGGAGTTGTGGAGGATTGAGTAGTCTGACCCGAGGATTGAGATCCCGGAGCTGGAGTTCTTGGCAGAGGTGCCTGTGAGGCAGAGCTAGGAGGACAGCGAGGAGAGAAACCACGGAACCTATGAAGGTCCGCGATCACTGGTCATTGACGATGACTAGCGAAGACACTGAGTGCATCATGGCAGGAGGGGTCGGAGGTCGTGATAGAGGGTATGGAGTTCATGACAGATGTGGAAGGGATCATGTTGGAGGGTTTTACCACTTGGTACGAAATTCTAAGTGTCTGAAAATTGAAAAGGATGATCAACAAGTGGGAGTTCTGATATTGACTTAGACTCGGACTCCCCCTCCTGAGCATCTCAGCTTAATCCTCTCCACTCTGAAATATGAGACACCAAAAGATCAACAAGGGTGCACCACATAAGGTGAAGCCAAATGTCTCAAACCCTCCGAACTCCAGAACATTGGAGTTACACCTCGGAGTTCCGGCCTGGTCTTAACAGTATATCAGAACTAAGTAAGTACAGGAGTTGTTCAGAAATCTTATATACTATGGGAGTTGTAAGTATTAGTAATTGGAGTGGAGTGGATTGCTAAGTAACTGAGTAATACGGAACTTGGAGAGGAGAGAAGCCGGAGCTGTGCTCCTACGTGAAGCACAGGATTGGATGTATCTACATAGTGAGACTAGTACATATTCGGAACTAAGTACAGAGGAAAGTCCGGAGGACGGAGTTGGTGAAATGACCCAAAGCTAATGCTTAGGCAAGTCAACAACCAACTAAGACTTGGAGGAAAGTCGCTGATAGAGGGAACTCTTTGAGTGTAACGAGACCTTTGCAGGTAACTCCCAAGAGAACTAGACTGGGGTACAGTCATAGTCTCTTGGATCTTTATATACTAAATACTGTTTGTACATGTGGTGATCATATCTACGATCTAGGGTCATCGGTAATTAAATACGTGAGGTAGAAGCATGTATCATGGAATGGAAGAAGCAGAGATTAAATAGTCGTGCAACACATGAGGTGTGGCAGAATGGAAGAGAAGCATGATGTGCACTGCACGGAGATGAGTGTGAGAAATAATATAACCTACTATAGATATATGAAAGTCTAAATAGAAGTGTCAGTAATAAGGTTAAATGGAGATAGACCTTGATTGGGAGATCTATAGATACGAGGAATGAGTCATGTGACAATCGGTCACATGATGAATGAGATAGGAGTCCGAGTGGTTACGATGTTATCTCCTGTGATATGATGAGTGATCGTTAGATAAGAAAAGGATAAGATGAGATCATAATGGATCAGATATCTAATCTGATAAGATAAAGAAAAATGATAAGTCGTAAAATAATAAGATAAGGTGAAAATGAGTATCATAGTTACTGGTCCATAACAGTTGGAGTCCTGGGCAAAAATGTGCTGGAGGATGAACAGAGATGGTTGGAGGGAGGTTGGAGGGATAGTATGTGACAAAGGCAAGCCTTTATAGTCTGGACGAGTCCGAGACTGTCTAAGTAAAGGTACTGAAGGAGTAACATAAGGAATGTAAGTAATGTTATATTAATGTCAAAGGTAAAGCAATAATGAAAGGAATGGTTAGATAAATGTCAGAAGCATGAAACAAAGTGTCTGAAGATAATACTGAAGGTCTGGAGTAAAAATAAGAAGATCCAGACGACACAGCCAGTATGGACAGGCAGAATAAACATCGGAAAAAACCAGCCTAAACTCCAGAAGAACTGGCCTAAACATCAGAAGAGTTGGCCTAAACATTGGAAGAAGCAGATTGGACATCAGATGGGTTGGAGGAGTATGAGATACAATGGGACTTGATGGGATGTACTCAGGATGGTAAGGGATGGTAGTTACAGGTGTATACCAACATAGGGAACATATGTTTCCTACAGCGTGGACATGACACATCCTGTGGTGGTGATCTGCCACAGAATAGGGAACATGGGAAAGATGTAGGTGATCCAGACATTGGTGTCTGGGAGCGAGAGCAAGAAGGGGGTGATTGGGACATGTTGCTAATACAACTGTACAACTAGTCATTGTGGTTTGTGGAAGAGAGAGGACTGAGGTCCTCGTGTGATTAATATAAATTACAGTGGCTCAAATAAATGTCCCAATGTTGGGCCATTTTGAAAAGACTTGACATTTACAAGAGAACCAAAATATATTAGCTCTAATCCTTGCAGGGTCATCAATAGCCCTAACCCTTGCCCTGAAGATGAGCTCTTGGTCATGTGATTCGGTTGCCATGGCACTGAGATATAAGCATTTCAAAACAACATGTCATTGGGACACTTATTTGACCCTGATGTTACTAGTTATTATTTAGTAAATAACATAAGGATTTGACAGCTTCTGATGGATGCTATATCCTAGCCTTGTCTTATTATGTAAATTACATAATCCTAGGTGATATAAATGGCATATATTAACCCTGCTTTACCATAAAACCCATTTCTGTCCCTTTTAGAGCCAATATGCTTATTTTTAATGAATCTGGCCTTTTTGTTTATAAAATCTAGTCCGAAAATAATCTGGGAGAGTCTGCTATGACAAGGGCCATTAACAGAATCAACCAAGACAAGGAAAACATTGAATTAGAATGTTCTTGCAAACTTTCTCCTACTACCAGAAGAATAATTGTCTCTAGTGTTATTACTTGAAGAGCTGAAAATACTGTCCAGGCCACTCCTTTTATTAATTCTGCCCATTTCTTGCTGTCCCTTCCCAAACTATGCACCATGTGCACATGTCTGCATCCCTGAAGACTATAGTCCAGAAGAAGTGTCTGTCAATTATAAGATATAGACTGATCTTTGCTTTCAAGCATCAAATTTGCACTGTGCAGGAGTAAACTAGGGTCATCTGGTCAGATGAGACCAAGATTAGGATTTGGTCAAATGAAAGGGTGTATGTATATATGAAAAGTGGCAGAGAAGCCTTTGTAGTAAGAAAATACTATACATATATGGATTAGTAAAGTTTGGGAAAGATTCCTTGATGGTTTTGGCATGCATGAGTTGGAATCCTTGTAGAGGTGAAAGGAAGAACCAATTCTGAGCAGGATGAGTATTCAGGATGGCATTTTCAGCTTTTCCAAAGAATATGTACTAAAGACAATTATTCTTTTGGTAGTAGGAGAAAGTTTGCAAGGACATTCTAATTCAATGTTTTCCTTGTCTTGGTTGATTCTGTTAATGGCCCTTGTCATAGCAGACTCTCCCAGATTATTTTCGGACTGGATTTTATAAACAAAAAGGCCAGATTCATTAAAAATAAGCATATTGGCTCTAAAAGGGACAGAAATGGGTTTTATGGTAAAGCAGGGTTAATATATGCCATTTATATCACCTAGGATTATGTAATTTACATAATAAGACAAGGCTAGGATATAGCATCCATCAGAAGCTGTCAAATCCTTATGTTATTTACTAAATAATAACTAGTAACATCAGGGTCAAATAAGTGTCCCAATGACATGTTGTTTTGAAATGCTTATATCTCAGTGCCATGGCAACCGAATCACATGACCAAGAGCTCATCTTCAGGGCAAGGGTTAGGGCTATTGATGACCCTGCAAGGATTAGAGCTAATATATTTTGGTTCTCTTGTAAATGTCAAGTCTTTCCAAAATGGCCCAATATTGGGACACTTATTTGAGCCACTGTAGCATGTGAAAAAAAGGAAATAGACAAAAAAGGGAAAAGATCACCAGAATGTCAAGTCAAAAAGTTTAAACTACAATTAAGTAATCCTACTATTGTGGTATTCTATTTTTGAGTGTTATTATTTTTCTTTGTTTTCTTTTGTTATTTTGTTATTTTGTCTCATGTGTCCATCATAACACTAAGTCCCACTCCAGCGGTTACCTGTGGGGTACCCAGTTGAATGCTCTGCCCTTTGGGGCAGATATCATACAGTATATCTGGTACCCCCAGGAGTTCGAGGTACCTGTCTAGGGCCTCAAGCTCCTTGCAATTGGAGCTAGTCTCCCATGTGGAATCCCCCAAGTTCCACTTAATAAAAAACTCAACTTTTTTCTTCTTCCATCGATGAGCGGTTATCTCATCTACATATCACTCCTCCTTGTCGGGTTGTTTGACATCATAGAATGCATGTGTTACATTTGAACCCGGCTTGGCCTGAGACGTAGACCTGGTGGCATCTTCTAGTCAAGGAAGTCCTGACAGGGGCGCCAGATAGCAGTGGAAGATGATCAAAGCAATGGACATTGGGTGTGATGCAAAGTATGGGTGCTACAATGCTAGGGGAAGTCCATGGGTACAAGGTATAAGGTACAAAGGAGGTACCAGGTAAGATGAAGATAGAGAACTATCTACTAAGGACCATCATATATATAAGTACGAGTTTGAGAGGAGCCTGAATATGGGCTGAGGGCATGGGTGAAGGGCAAGGATGTCAAAAGGACGCATAAGCTATAGTGATAAGTGTGAAATAGATAAGGTAAAGGCCACATAAGTGGGGGCAAAGGGTGAACTACAGCATGACATCGATAAGATGCATGACTGGGGCAAAGGGTGTGTGCAGATAGCACCAATGGTACAGTATATGAAAAGTGTCAAGGTGAATAAGAACAATAAGAAAGTGTATGAGGGAACCAGGGGAAGATCCTGGGCAGATGCGAGGACAAAAGACAGTGATGGGAAAAATCCCCAGACATGACCGGTGAAGGTCCAAGGTGACAGGGGAGTAGGGCATTCCTGGATAGGCATGGAAACAGATCTATGGTGGAGGGTAGGACAGAGGAAGTAACTCAGGGTGGGGATGAGGACAGAAGATGAAGGGTCCAAGTGCTGTCCAGTTGTAAGACCAAGCAAGAGGTCATGTTAGGAACAATGATAGCCTCCCTAGGTGAGGAGGGACAAGGATGAGGGCCAGGGTACAGGTGTATGGGTGGTTCTCACAAGTGTGAGACAGGGGCCAAGCTGAAAAAGGGATAGGGGCCAGGCAAGTTGTAACAGCATGCACATCTCTTTTTGGAAAGAGCATATTGTCGTTCTCTTTGTATCAGCACAGTAGCCCAATGTGAAACTTGGGGTGTATTTGCCTTTTACTCATCTCCTCTGGGAGATTGAGCATATAGTTGTTGTTGGCATCATCTCCCTCTAGGACCTTCATTGATCCAATATATCTCAGGACAAGTTTCCTTGTCTGTCCCTTTGGCATTGATAAATTTGCCATGGAGAGATACACTAGATCTTCAGTCTGGAGAGCTTTCCCTCTATCTCACCTTTTGTTTGTGTGGTATGTCTGAACCACTCCACTTTCTATGATGGCATCATGTGCCATCTCCAAGTTTCTCTTTGCATTCTGTACAAATATTTTTACTCCCAGTGCAGTTGAGGGTTTACCTTTCATGATGTATTGCATCAATGTGAGCATATATCCGTAATTGAGCTTGAAAGGTGCGAACCCAGTAGAGCTACTGATACTTGAGTTGATTGCAAACTCTATCATTGGCAACTTCATTGCCCAATCCTTCTGATTGGATTGTACAACCACTTGTAGTATTTGTACTATGTTCCTGATGGCCCTCTCTGAGGCACTATCCATTTGTGAATGGAATGTAGCAAACATTAGAAGTTTTGCTCCAAGCATCCAGTGCAGTTCACGCCAGAATGTCAATGTGAACTTCACATCTCGGTCAGAGACTATAGTCTCAGGCAATTCATGAAGTCATATGACTGCTCAGACATCTTTACCGTTGTTTTCACAGGTACCAAATGTACCATAGATGTAAGGCAACACAATATGACCCAGAGGTAATCATATCCCTCACTCAGTGGAAATGGTCCCACAAAATCCATGGCAATCGATTTCCATGGTTGCCTTGGAATTGATAGGCTGTGTAGCAGCCCTTGGGGTAATTTATTTATTGGCTTGATGGCCTGGCACGTTGGACAAGTTCTACAGAACTTGTCCACTTCATGGCCAATTTTTGGCCACCAATATAGTCTGCAGATATAGTCCATGGTTCTTTGGACACTAAAATGCCCAAGGGCTCTATGAGCTTGGTTAATGACCTTGGTGGTGATATTATCATCTTTGTACTTTGCATGTGGGATGCATAGGACCTCCTCGTCACCATGATTTTTCATGTAGAGGAGACCTTCCTTCTCCATGAATTGTGAGAAATGGCTTGGTTGAGCCATTATTTTTGTAAGCAAAGGCTCACTTTTATATCCTTCATGGATAGCTTTTGAGAAATTGGGTTGATCTCTGTACTCTACAAGAGGTATTCATGATATTCCAGCAGATTCAAGAATTGTTGGATCCCCCTCCATACTAGTGTGAGGGGTTTCCTCAGTGCTCCTTTCTGCAGCTGAGGCCATTTCTTGTGCCTCTAGAATATGGGTTTCCTATTTCTTAGCAAGTTGTTTACTCTTCCAAGGGTTTACTTTGTTCTTCACTGCCATAGCTTTTAATTCAAGCCATCTATCTTGGGGGAGATCATCCCCCTCTGGGTCCAATTGCACATCCACATTGGCCCAGTCAACTTCTTCATCATTGGGGGCACTATCCCCCTCTTCCCTTTCATAATAATGGAACAGATAGTCCGCTACCTGGTTTTCCAATCCTTTGGTGTAAATGATTTGTGCATTGAATTGTGACATGTAGTCGATCCAGCGGATCTGTCTACTCAACAACTTTCATTGCATATTGAGGTATCCCAATGCCTCATGATCAGTAACAATCATGAATTTGAACCCAAGGAGTTTATCCTCCCATTTTAACAGGGCTTCAATAATCATAAGGGTCTCACAGTCGAAAGTCCTGTAATTTTGTTGAGCATCACTCAACTTTTTTGACATGAATCCTGCTGGATGACATGTCTTCCACTCAGGTCCTTGCCCATACAGTGCACCTACCCCATATAAGGATGCATCACATACGAGCCAAATAGGCTCTTCCTTTCTCGGATCAATAGGTTTTAGGATTGGATATTTGCATGCCATATCCTTGATCATTTGAAAACACTGGTTGTGGATTTCTCTCCATTTGAAGGGATGTCCATTCCTTTGGATTCCTGTTAATGGCATAGTATACACCAAGATATCTGGCATGAATTGCACCAGGTATTTGACTAGTCCTATGAATTGTTGGACTTCATTAAGGGACTTAGGTGTCCTCCATTCACAAATCCAAGACATCTTGTCTTAATTGGCATGAATGCCCTTTTGGTCTATGATATGACCCAAATAGTCAAGCTTTTCAGCATACAAGTCACACTTCTCCTGCTCCAGGTAGAAGTTGGCTTTTTCCAATATCTTGAATACAATCTGGAAGTGCTGTTCATGCTTCTCCAAAGTATCACTATAGACACATATATTGTCCAGGTAGACACATACAGTGACTCACAAAATTGTCCCAATGTTTTGCACTTTTTGATTGTTCAGTAAATAGCTCTTACACATAAACAAATATAAACAAAGTGTTGGTGTATCAATGGTAGCAGTTACTCATGGCTAAGTGCCGGCAAAGGAATTATGTAATTTAGATTTGTAATCATGGAGATATATGCAATTCAAAACTAACACTCATTGGGACAA
>QFEL01001160.1:0-10477 GCA_003316195.1 Neoboletus brunneissimus | reverse complement strand
AGCTAAAGTGCCAGGTGTGAAATAAGCGAGGGTGGGGGACGCGTAAGCGGGGCAAAGGGAAATACTACCGCATGACGTCGGTGAACGCATGACTAGGGCAAGGGTGTGCCGATAGCACCGGTGGTAAGGTAAATGAAAGGTAGCAAGGTGAATAAAAGCAAGGAGAAAGCGTACGAGGGGGCCAGGGGAAGATCCTGGGCAGATGCGAGGACAAAAGACGGTGATGGGGAAGATCCCCAGATGTGACCAGTGAGGGTCCAAGGTGACGGGAGAGTAGGGCGTTCCTGGATAGGCACAGGAACGGATCTATGGCGGCGGGTAGGACGGAGGGGGTAACTCGGAGTGGGGACGAGGGTGGATGATGAAGAGTCCGAGTGGTGTCGAGTCGTTAGACCAAGCAAGGGGTTCACGTTAAGGACAATGACGGCCTCCCTAGGCGAGGAGGGACGAGGACGAGGGGGGAGGTACAGGTGTACAGACGGTTCTCACAGGTGTGAGACAGGGGTTGAGCCGAAAAAGGGATAGGGGCTAGGTGAGTTGTAACAGGTCGAGTGGGTCAAGTGGGTCAAATGGGTCGGATGGGTCAAGTGGGTCGGATGGATGGACGGTTGGGGCGCCTATTTCACTTTTGCCACATGTATTTCCTCTTTTGTTGACCGAAATCCATGTGGCTCGGCTGCCTCAAGTCCTTTGTCTGTTCAGTAGGGCATGACAGCACTGCCACTTTCCTTTTTCGGTGTCCGCTCACGCACACTGTGGGAGTATGACTGACCAGTAGGGCAGCCGCACAGCCACTTTCCTTTTTTGGAATGCACTTTCGCACCACAACTATTCCTCTCAACATCAACAATAAAAATTTAATTAGTGGGCAACTAAATGATGCTTTAGCAAAGGGATGTAATTTTGGTGGCAGTAATAGGCTTACTCCACTATTTGCCTATTGAATATTGAACCATCATATCAATAGGTTTTGCATCCTGACTCTGATAAGATTAAGGGGATGTAGATAGCTGGATGCAAGGATAGGGTAACCTGTTTACTGAATGTATAGGATTTGTGTAGTGCTTAGTCCAGTGTTTGCTAATCGAGCAATGGTGAATAGGTTTTATAGCATAAGGTTAAGGAGATATAGGTAGCTGGACCCCAGGTTTAGGATGAGCTATTTACTATATGTATAAATGTTGATAGGAATTGTGTAGTGCTGTGGATGTAAGCAAGCTACTAGCTAGCCATGGTTAGGGGCTGGATGAGAATGAGGCCTTAGGATTGCCCTTGGTTAAAGTTGTTGAGCAAAATAGAATAATATTAGGAGATTAAATATAGCATAGATACATATGGTGAAGTGTTACATGGGAAACATAACAAGTAACACAGTTACACATTATTGGTCCTAGGCTATCTCTCAAGAAAGGAGGTGTTGGAGGTGGGCAGAGGAAGGAGCAAGTTGCAGGATCTGACTAGGAACAGTGATACAGTATATATAAGATTGTGTAGGTCAAAGTTAGGAAATATAACCACTTAAGGCAAGTCTATATACAATACATTTAAAGAAAGACCTGTGTTCCCATGTAGGGAAAGCTATCATGATAAGTAGGCTGGTGCCAATAGGGAGTAATAGGGAGCAATAAGTAGGCTGGCACCAATAGGGAGTAGTGGGGAACAATAAGTAGACTGGTACCAATAGGAAGGAATAGGAGGCAATAAGCCAGCATCAATAGGGAACAATAGAGAAGACTAGGATTGCTGGGGTTGTAACCTAGGTTACATATGTAATGGTACAGCCTTGGAGGCAGAGTCTAGAGTGGGGTGAAAGAAATAAGTCAGGAAAAGGGAAGGCTAAGTGGGGAAAATAAAGAATAAGCTCAGGGGGGTCACTTATTATAATATAAAGTATTTAGAAATATTATGGTTGATGGAAAAGTTCAAAAATAATAAATTGAGATTAGCAAAGTTTTATTAAATAGAATGAAGAGTAAAATGGAAGAGAATAAAAATAGGAGCAGGAGGCTGATAATTGAGAGAAGTGGAGGATGAATTTGCAAGCTGACTTGACTTGGAGCTGAGGAATGAGGCCTCAAGACAATGATCAGCTTGCAAATTTATTCTCCACTTCTCTCAATTATCAGTCTCCTGTGGACCCAGCTCTTCACTAAAATACTAGGACTAACATTTTCACCAAAAACTAGGATAATTGTGCCAATGGCACAATAGCACATAAAAACTAGGATAGATATCTTCACCACAAACTCAGATGAGTATGCCAAAGGTACAATAGCATATAAAAACTAGGAATGGTACTTTTATTCAAAAACTGGAATTAACATCTTCACCTTAAAACTAGGATTAATATCTTCACAAACAACTAGGATGAGCATCTTCATCAAAAACTAGGATAATTGTGCTGAAGGCACAACAGCGTGGGCAAACACCTCGTCTATAAGTTAGTGGGGAACGGGGTGTGGGAGACTGGTAGGCGACGCTTTGTTTGTTTGGGTCGTTTGGGTCGTTTGGGTTGAGTGGGTTGAGTGGGTCGGGTGGGTCGCATTTGCCGCCTTTGCCACGTGTATTTCCTGTTTTGTCGACTGAAATCCATGTGGCTCGGCTGCCTCAAGTCCTTTGTCCGTTCAGTAGGGCACAACAGCACTGCCACTTTCCTTTTTTGGTGTCTGCCCACACTTCACTGTTTCGACTCCCTCTTTGCACCACCACAACCCAACCATTGCAACAACTCCCCTCCCTGGACCTCCCTACATCAACAACAACACAATATTGTTGCTACACCTGTCTGAAATTGATTTTTGTGAGTTCAATACCCTACTAAATCATGTTTTGACTATCATCTGATAAGAGATTCAACTACTGATAAGGATTTTTGCTGCTGGTATGTGTCTATCTGCTTGTTCCTTTCCCTAATAGACTTTCCAATACCTCTTCTCAAGCACTACTTTTTAGGGTCCTTTTGTGTTATCATCCCACTTCATACAAGGATTCAATCCAAGTCAGTTTCTTTTGCTTTTTCTGATATTCAAATGATATGTATGTATGTATTTGACTGTTTTTAGGTCCCCCCCCTTTTTTTTTCCCCTTTAGGACCACTTCCTAGGTGTTTGTTGTCCTTCACACACCCACGTCTTACAGCTCTAGACGTTAAAGAGCACCCGGAGCTAGGGTTAAAGCATTGCCCTTGTAGGGGTATAAATTACTGTTGGCTACGTGATTGCCCTGGGAATATGATCCAGATCTAAAGCACAGTTTGGCATTGCACTTAGCTACCTGGTCATATCCACCAGGTTTTTTGAAACGGGTATTTGCTGTGCCGTTGGCATTTCCATATTGCAGTGTAGGAACGTTCCAGAGTTGTAATCTGTGTGGGTTCACGTGATTTACCCATAACGTCACGTGGTAGATACTTCACCTACGAAGTAGTGCTGGCTAGCTAGGAACAACGAGTAAAGTTCTGAAATTTCCGGTTCCTTTCCTGCAACTCTGCCATCCAAGTCCTTGGTGTTTTATTTGCTGTCCCTGTGAGGCAGTAGTTTTCATTTCTTGTATCTTGTATCTTGTATTGAGTGGTGATTCTAATGTGAGTTAAACATTGTTTTGAATACATATATCATGAGCCTGAAGCTGATTGACTTTTAGGTCTTCTCCACCTACTTCTCCTCAACGTGCTCAGAGTTCTGCTCGCCAAGCTGAGCGTGATCAGCATGTTCTTGGTTCTCCTCCATCCTGTTGTCATCCTCAACCTCCATTACATATTCCTCCTGCTTTGAGAGTATGTATATTTTTATTTTTTATAATAATTACATGGCTGACTGTAAATATCAGATGCATCCTCCTGTTCCTGTTCACCAATATCCTGGCATACCCCGTCATCAGATTGCACATCATGACATGCAATATATGTACAGGAATCATATACCTCCTCCTATCAATATGCCACCACCACCATTTCCTCCTCCAATGCTGCCTGCCTTTCCTCAGCCACCTATGTATCCAAATCAGCCACTACCTTATCAAGCCTTTGTACCTCCTCCTCCACAACCTCAAAACTTTCCTCAAATGGGTGCTCAAGTGGATTACAATGCTCGCTTATTGGAAGGCTTTAATCAGACTCATAACAGAAGATGCAATCAAAGACACAATTGCACCTCTGCTGCTCATTCTGAACCTGGTCCTGCCTTACCTCCCCCACAAAATCTACAAAGTCATCAGCATGTTATTAATTTTCAATATGAGGCTGAGAACCAAAGATATTTGCAAGCTCAGCAGGAACAAGAACAAGAACATTTTATGAGATTGCAACAATTGCAGCAGCAGCAGCAAGAGCGTCATCATCAGATGCAATTGCAGCTAGAGCTGGTGCAAAGGCAAGAATTGGAGCATCAAAGACATTTGGAGATTCAACAAGAGGTATTACGCCAACAGGAGCTACATCACCAAAGGATTGTTGAAGAGCAGCAACAAGCATTGCAAAGAAAGCAGCTACATCACCAAAGGATTGTTGAAGAGCAGCAGCAAGCATTGCAAAGAGAGCAGCTACATCGCCAAAGAGTTTTTGAGGAGCAGCAGATGGTATTACAGCAACAGGAGCTACACCACCAAAGGATTGTTGAGGAGCAGCAACAAAGATTACAACAACAGGAGTTACATCATCAAAGACTTCTTCAAGAGCAACAACAGAGACTACAGAAACAAGAAGAGGAGCATGAACATCAAGAGCATCTTGCAGTTGAGCAAATTCAACAGCTTTCTCAAGCTTTACTTTCAGAGGCTTTGAGGGAATGTTACAATTCATTTCTACACCTACTCTTTCGCCTCCTCTTTACGGTGCACTTCTCTCGTCTATGCCCTTTCCTTTGAATATTCCCCGCATCGTGACTCGTCATGCTAGGACTCATCACCGATCCCTGTCGGTGCCTTTTTATTTTACACCTTAAACTTACACAGCCTAGCCCGGGTTCTATTCAGAACCCTTCCCCTCCGCCCCGGGCAGCGCCTCTTTCATCTCCGCTCTTCATTTCCGAGTATTACCTCCTTTCCTCCCGTTCCATGCCCTTGCTGTAGTACCCCCGCTCGGACACTATGCGCACCCTCTCCCCTTCGCCCTATACCTATCATTTCTGACTCGGTCTGTGCGCAGTAGGGTACACTATTTAAGCCGCTAGCTAGTACCCCTGTACTTCAGCTTAGCTTCCCAAATCTACCTCTTGAAAGCTCACCCTTGCGCGATCCAACTTCGCCTGTCACTGGACCGGCTTAGTCCCTCGCACTCCTAGTACTCAACAACAAGGCCTTAGACCTGAGTCAACTGAGACTTCGGACTTCTGATCCTCATCTCCCCCTGCGACCTCACCTTCGACACCTCTCTGTATTCCATCTTCGCCTTTCCCATTGGAGCTTCAACCTTTTGGGTCTACAGTTGTCCACCCCTAGGCCGAACCGTAACAGGGAACATAGTCAGCGTTCAGCAGAACAATATGAGCAAGATCAGGCAAGACAACAGTAAGCATAAGCTTATTATTTAAATTATGATTTTCCTAATTTACAATTTATTCAAGATCTCCCATCCCAGATCCAGATCCTGATGACTCCAACTCCAGCTCTTCTAGCAGTTCTGATGATTCTAGCTTCAGCTCTTCTAGCAGTTCTGATAGCTCTAGCTCCAGCTCTTCCAGTAGCTCTGATCATTCCATTAATCCTCAACCTCAACCTTCTTTTCCTATTCCCCCTGGTGGGAGACCATATGTTGAACCTGTTGAACCCCACTCTCTGGGGCCCATGAATATCCAGTGTTCCAATTGCCATGCTCTTCACTTTATTTTTGAAAAGCTTACCAACTCTGGTGTTCATAATCCTCGCTTTGGCACATGTTGTCTTCAGGGTCAGGTTATTCTCCCTCATATCCAGCAATGGCCACAAGTTCTTCAGGTTCTTTTTGATGATCCTCAGGATCATAGGCAGTTTAAAAAGAAGATTCGCCAATATAATAACACTTTGGCATTTACTTCTATGGGTGTTGATGTGGACAACCAAGCAATCCAAGGATCTGGTCCCTCATCATTTCGTATTCATGGCACACTTCATCATCTCTTGGGTGCTCTCATTCCACCAGATGGTCTTCAACCCTCTTTTGCACAGCTCTATATCTATGATCCTCAGGAGGCAACTAATAGGCGTGTTCAAAGCAACCCTCAACTGGACCCTGGCATCTTGCTGGATCTGCATACCACCCTTAGGAACATTTATTCTTATGCTCCTCTCTACAAGCAGGCCTATGAAATCATGAGAGTAAGTCTATATTTGTATGTTTATTATCAACCACTCAATTTTATTATTGCAACTATTTAGGCCAAGCCTGCAGAGGAGCATACCAATGTGCGCATGAGACTTCATTTACAACAAGGCAATGATGCTAGAAGATATAATCTGCCTACTGTGGATGAGATAGCTGCAATAGTTCCTGGTGATGGCTCACAGAACATCAGAGTGGATCGTGACATCATTCTTCATCTTCAAGGTGGTGGCCTATGTCATATCAGCAATCTTCATCCATCCTATCTTCCTCTCCACTATGTTCTCTTCTTTCCACATGGAGAGGAAGGCTGGCATCTGAATATTCCATTGCAGGTTGTTAATCATGGTCGTCCTCACCACTCCAAAAAAGTCACACAACTCCTTTGGTATGCCTATAGGCTGCATGTACGTCCACCAGACATAGAACCATCCAATCTCTTCAAGGGTGGTAGACTCTTCCAGCAGTTGATCTGTGATGCTTGGGCTTCCATTGACCAATGCAATCTCACTTGGGCTGCCAATAATCAGACAACACTCAGAGCTGATCTCTATTAAGGATTAAGAGATCGTATGGCTGATGATGATGTTCAAGACATGGCTCAGGTTGGACGTGTCATTCTTCCCTCCTCTCACAAAGGTGGTCCTCGCTATATGCAACAGCTTCTTCAGGATTCTCTGGCTATCTGTCGTGAATACAAGAAGCCTGACCTTTTCCTCACCATGACTGCCAATGGAAGCTGGCCAGAGATCACTCAGAATTTGCTTCCAGGTATGTGTTCTCCATAATTTCATCTGACCATAATCTGATCATCATGCTTGACAATAGGTCAAAGTGCTGTGGATAGGCCTGATCTGGTTACAAGGGTTTTCCATGCTAAACAGCAAGCTTTGCTCAGGAAAATTCGTGATGGCTACTATGGCCAGGTGGCTGACTTTGTCTACACCATTGAGTATCAAAAGTGTGGTCTTCCCCACATGCATCTCTTGGTTTTCTTGGAACAGCCAGACAAGATTCGTGTTGTGGAACAAATTGATGCCATTATCTCAGCTGAAATTCCAAATCCTGAAATCCATCCCCAGCTTCATGCTGCCATCACCAAATTCATGCTCCATGATCCTTGCTCTCCTCAGAGGTGTATTGAAAACAATGTCTGCAAAAAGCATTTTCCCAAGCCCTTCTCCCCCCACACCACCATCAAGGAAAATGGCTATCCTGACTATGCTCGCCCTGAAAATGGCAGGACCATTCAAAAGAGGCAGAATGTTTTTGACAACAGACATGTTGTACCTCATCCCAAGGAGCTGGTGGTGCAGTTTGACTGTCACATCAACCTGAAAGTTTGTGGCTCTATCAAGGCTGTCAAATATATTCACAAGTACATATACAAGGGTCCAGATCGTGCCACCATTCAAACAGAAGGCCATGATGAGATTCGCTCCTACCTTGATGCCAAATATATCTCCTCCACCCAAGCCTGCCACAATATCTTTGAGTTCTCCATGCATATGGAATGGCCAGCCATCTATCGTCTTCCTGTTCATCTTCCAGGTCAGCAAAATATTGTCTTCTGTGCTGAAGCCCACTTAGAGGTGGTCATCAATAATGCCAAGGATACCCAACTGCTTGGATGGTTCAAGGCCAATCAGAATCCTGATCTCATTGCTGCTGGAGCACATGATCATCTCTATCAGGAGTTTCCCAAGAGATTTGTCTGGAACAAACAACAGGCTGTATGGAAGGTTCGTCAAAGATACAAGGCCATTGGACACTGTTACGATTCTCCCCTATGTCTACCTTTACTCTCTCCGTTTCCCCTTGTCTAAGCCTTACCTATGCTTCTCATTTCTCGTATCCGCTTCAGTTCCGGTCGGAAGTTCCGACGCACCCACGCTTTTCACCTCTTGTATTCCCTTCAGTTCCGGTCGGGAATCCCGATCGGTCACGGCCCCTTTTCATTCAAACCCTAAAACCACATAGCCTAGCCCGGGTTCTTTTCGAACCCTTCACCTCCACCCCGGGCAGCGCCCCTTTTTCATCTACTCTTCATCTCCGACTATTACCTCCGTTCCACCCCTTTCCGTGCCCTTGCTGTAGTACCCCCGCTTGGACACCATGCGCACTCTTTTTCCCCTTCGCCCTTTACCTACCGTTTCTGACTAGGTCTGTGCGCCATAGGGTACACTATTTAAACGGCTAGCTAGCGTCCCTGTACTGTAGCTTAGCTTCCCGAATCTACCTCTTGAAGCTCACCCTTGTGCGATCCGACTTCGCCTGTCACTGGACCGGCTAGTCCCCTCGCATCCTCTGTACTCAACAACAAGGCTTTAGACCTGAGTCAACCGGAACCTTGGACCTCTGATCCTCGTTTCCCCCTGCGTCTTCATCTTTCAACACCCCGTGCCTCGCCCTTGCATCTCGGCCTTCGTCTCCCCCTCTAAGAGCTTCTACCTTTCGGGTCTACGGTCGCCCACCCTAGGTCGAACCGTAACAGACACATGTATTCCATCCCTGCCACTGCTGGAGAGGCATTCTACTTGCGTCTTTTGCTCACTGTGGTCAAAGGTGAGATTGCTTATAATATGTTGGTAAGTCAGGACTAATCTCCTCTCCTCATAGGTGCTACTTCCTTTGAAGATCTTCGTACTGTCAATGGCCATCTCCATGATTCCTTCAAAGAGGCCTGTCGTGCACATGGTCTCTTGCAAGATAACAGAGAATGGTTGTTATGTCTTCAGGAGGCTGCTCATTTCAGCATGGGCTATCAATTGTGTTGTTTGTTTGTCATCATCCTGGTCCATTGCTCTCCTGTGGACCCTGATCACTTATGGGAGGCATCCAAGAACAATCTCTGTGATGATCTGCAGCATTATCTCATTCACACTCTCCATATCCCTGAGCCTACCCAGGATCAAGTTCATGATTATGGCCTGCATCTCATAGCTCAACATCTTAGAAGACATGGCAAAAGCTTGCAGGACTATCCATCCATGCCTAGACCACAGGGAAACTGGAATCAGCAGCAAGGAAATCAGCTCATCAATGAGCAGAGAGCATATAACAGACAAGAGCAGCAAGCATTTGTGGACACAGGTCTTCCTACCTTGAATTCCCAACAAAGGGCTCTTTACCAGGCAGTCATGAATAGTGTCATCAACTCCAATGGATCCATGTTCTTCCTTCACAGTGGTGGTGGATGTGGCAAGACTTATTTGGCAAAGCTTATTGCTGCTGCTGTTCATGCAAGAGGAGAAATTGTCCTTTGTGTTGCATCCACTGGTCTGGCCTCACTTCTTCTTCCTGGTGGTCGTACAGCCCATTCACGCTTCAAGATCCCCATTCCCTGCCATGAACAAAGCACCTGCAACATCAAGAAAGATGACCTCATTCATCAGCTTCTACAACAGACCTCTCTGATCATCTGGGATGAAGCAGGATCTCAACATCATTATGTGGTGGAGTCTGTGGATCGCACTCTACATGATCTCCTCAATAGAAACCAGCCATTTGGAGGTCTTACTATTCTATTTGGTGGAGACTTTAGGCAAATTCTTCCTGTGATCCAGCATGGCTCAAGAGAAGATATTGTTCCTGCCACTCTTACCCATTCCAACCTTTGGGCAAACATGTCTGTCCACTATCTTCTTCAAAACATGCATCTTGGCCAAGATCCTGAATCTGACAACTGAGCACAGCAACTTCTTCAAATTGGAGCCAATGAAGATGATGTGATTCTTCCTCAGCACATGAACTGTGGCAATGACATGCCCTCTCTCATCAATGCCATCTATTCTCAACTCCTTGCTAGAAACCAGAATCAAGCTCTTCCTGATCAGTACTTTTTGAATTGCACTATTCTTGCTCCCAGAAATGTTCAAGTTCATGAAATCAACTCCACTGTTCTCAGCTCTGTAGAACCTCAGGAGAAGATGACCTACCTCAGTGCAGACTCTGTGACTGACAGAGAATATGAGTACATCCAGCCAGAAGTACTACATACCATCAACCCCTCTGGATTTCCCCTTCACCAGCTGGAGCTTAAGAATGGTTCCCCACTAATGCTATTGAGAAATCTGGATCCCATCCATGGCCTCTAAAATGGTACTCGGTTGAAGCTACTCAGGTCTACTCGATGAATCCTGGAGTGTTGTGTGTTAGGTGGTGCTGCCAATGACAATGTGG
>QFEL01001158.1:0-11748 GCA_003316195.1 Neoboletus brunneissimus | reverse complement strand
GCCGTTAAACTACTTTTACCCAAATCTATGCAGATCCACCCAGTAGTCAACGTTTCTAGGGTGAAACCATACCGTGAACGTATGGAGGGGCAATCCTCGTACCGACCGGGACCGGTAACAGTCACCGAGGACCGCGACAATGAATGGGAGATCGATTATGTTGTCGATTCTCGCCTCAAACGAGGCAAACTTGAATATCTAGTCCACTGGAGGGGCTATACTGAGTCGGACTGTACATGGGAGCCGAAATCGAATTTGATGAACGCAAAAGATGCAGTTCGAGATTTTCATGAAGCCCACCCATCAGCGCCTAGAGCGCTAAGTATCCCACCCGATCAATTTATGTTACTCTTTTCTAAACGACCTGAACCTTTTACTTCTCTTTCTTCAAAGTACATCCCCTATAATCGTCTGGAAGCCGATTTATAGAGAGGGGGTAGTGTTACGGTCGCGTAACAGAGTGTACTCGCGATTCGTACTTATCATCTTTCTTTCAGTTTCTCAGTCACGTGACTAGATCACGTGCACACCCACGTCTATTTATTTCTTCTTCTTACCTTTCTCTAGGAGACAACGGACTCCGTGCAACTCTGAGATACCCCTTGAGGGTCACGTGACAAGGTCATGTGCTAGCCCAGATCTCAGATGGACACTTTATCCATATATGGTTATATTTCCTCACACGTTCATCTCCGTCTTTATTAATCTTCCATTCTGCCACACCGTGTGTGTACCTCATGCTTTTCATTACCGTTACACTTCCATTCTACATGCATATGCCTCACTCATTTAATTACCGCTTGCCCTATGCCCTAGATCAGAGATCTAGCTACATCATGTACAAACATTAGTATGAATATATAAACCCAGGGAGCTACGGCTGGTATCTCCAGTCTAGTTCTCTTGGGAGTTTTAACCCAATAGTTCCTCTCAGATCCTTTCCTCTTCCTTGTCAAGGTTTTAGTTGATTTGCCTAAGCCTAGCTTTGGGCCATTTCACATGATGCCATCCTTGAAATGATGCAAACCAATGATTGGGTGGAGAACTGAGTAGCGGAAGTCGAGTTCTTGGGCCCCGAGAGCATTTTTGCACCACTGGATGTCATGGTCCCAGAATTCCCTATGCCAATGGTGTAATGACTCTGGTGAAAAGAAATTGGCGGGATCAGATAATGGCCAATTATGAAAAAATGGCTTTGCAACCCCACTCAGCCTAAATTGTTTGCACTGAGCAAAGTACCTTTCTACGTCTATCAGGTCACATGGAATATGAGCAAGTTGGGCAAGCATAGTTGCACGGGTACGCTGTTTGTGCTGAAAAGGGTTGCCAAATTCTTTGTAGGTTGCCATCATCACCGGAGAGGTCTTGCCACGCACACATGCCAGCATGCAGGCTTCTGGCATATTGGTGATGTATGCAGTGAGTGGGGTGAAGCAATACTGAAGGTTTCCAACAGGGTCAGACATTATGCACCTAATCTGAGCAGCAGTTTTGAGGAGTTCAAGAACTATGTTGAGGCATTGATGGAACAGGCATATGTTGAGGATGGAACATATTCTTTGATCAGGGTGAATGAACTCCATGATTGGCATGAGTGTGGTGAGTAGGAATGCATGTAAGAATACCTTGTTTTGCATGGTTGTCTTGATATTGGCCAGGCTGATGAGCAAGGGATAGGTGGCCTTTCCACCACACATATTGGTGATGTGTGTCTTGTCTAAGGACAGGATTACCCCACATAATGTCACGCCTTCTGGGAGCTTAGACTACCTCAGTCAGTACAAGTAGGTGAGGAGAGTGTCAGATTTACCTGCATCCACCACACAATATCACCACTCATTCACTCACTATATTCCCAGACTGTCCTCTCTGCTGTGGTAAAAATGCAGAATGGGGAGTAGTCCATGTGTGATGTGTAGTATGGATGATTGAACAACAATTTGATACACTCGAGAGAATTGCAGTAGTACAGAATAATAGGTTTCTTGGTGGGATGCGATGTAGAAATGATCCTGTAACTCCAATGTGGTCCAGTCAGAAGGAGCTCAGTGCGACCTTGTAACTCCTTTGCAGTCTGGAATGAAAGTGGAAGAGTTCACATCTGTAGAAACTGTTATGTTCAGACCCAGGTAGGCCCAAGACATAGACCAGTAGGCAACTTCTTATCAAGGATGTCCTGACAGGGGCGCCAGACAACAGAAGAAGGCGATCAAGGAGGTTGCATAGGCAGGATATGCGAATACAAGTGGGGTAGCTTTAATAGGGACAAGATACAAGTCCAGAGTAGAACTGGTAAGCTGAAGCTAGGGTACAAGTGTACTTGAGGGTCCAGTATAAGTACTATGCAAATGAAGAGGAGCCTGAATGTGGGCCAAGGGCATGGGCAGAGGGTGAGGACATCAGAGGGACATGCAAGCCAGAGTGGCAAGTGTGAAATGAACAAGGTAAAGGCTGTGTAAGCAGGGGCGAAGGGTGAGCTACAGCATGACGTCAGTAAAATGCATGACTGGGGCAAAGGGTGTGCGTAGACAGCACTGACAATAAGGTAAATGAAAAGTGTCAAGGTGAATAAGAAGAATACAAAAGTGTATGAGGGAGCCAGGGGAAGATCCTGGGCAGATACAAGGACAGAAGAGACAGTAATGGGGAAGATCCCCAGATGTGACCAGTAAAGGTCCAAGGTGATGGGGTGAAGGAGTGTTCCTGGATAGGCATGGAAACGGGTATATGACGGAGGGTAGGGCGGAGGAGGTAACTCACAGTGGGGACAAGGGTGGAAGACCAAGAGTCCAAGTGATGTCTAGTCATAAGACCAAGCACAGGGGTCTCATTAGGAATGATGACGGCCTCCCTAGGCAAGGAGGGACGAGGACAAGGGGCAAGGTACAAGTGTATGGACAGTGCTCACAGGTGTGAGACAGGGGCTGAGCTGAAAAAGGATAGGGGCTATTGCAAGTTGTAACAGAAATGATCATTTAGCGAGCAATGCAGAGCATGCTGACTGAAAGACATACCAAGTTCAATCTCAGATATTCATTCATTTTTGCCATGCTTCGGTCAGATCAAAGAAGATAGCTGGCCATTTGCCAATCATTGTGATTCATGAATGGATAATATAAATTAGTTTGGTGAAAGAGCGAATATGTGTCTGTCCCGAAATGATCAAGAAATGTTTCACTGATAGTAATAACCCTGCCTGCACCAGGAAAGGACTGGGTTTGACAGCCAAGTCCTAGCTGAGTAAGGAGAGCAGCAGATGCAGCTGCAGAGGGTCCAGAATCTTCTTGTTTGCCATTTGGTTGGTCTTCATTGAAGAGGCTAATAGCACTCCAGGGATCAGGATCAAAAGACATCTCAAAGTCCTTATCACGATTGTCTGGGGCAGAGAGTGACTTGGAAGAATGTGATGAAGGCAAAGATGGTGGGGAGGAGCTGTATTCCTTCACGGCATCCAAGTCAGACCTAGTGCAAAGTCCAATATATTCTCGCTCCCAAGAATTGCACTTGGATTGTTTTTGTGCAAGGTGAGTAGCAACACCCTGAGATATTGAGAAGCTTTTGAGGCACTGTGGGCATTTTGGCATGGAGGTCAAGGAACTGCAGCCATTGCGGGATGCACTCAAATGTTTTGGCCAGCTTGGAGTTGAGCCTGAAGTGAGACAGGGCTGACTCAGGCTGGGTGATGGGCTGCTAGACCTTGTGGAGAACTTACCTGCATTGGACACCTAACCAATTGTTTGTCATGACTTAGTAGTGCTTCTACTAGTTGTCATGGTATGCCTCAGACTCAGAGTGTGATTGGCTCGGTGGCAGACAGTGATTTGGAAAAACCAATTCAGTTAAAGTTCAGAATATAAGCATTTTCTGATGTGAATGCATTGTGCCACTGATGTGAATGAAGGGGGTGAAGTTGCACAAGGTGGATTGTGTTAGTATGAGGTAGTGGCAGCCTATCACCAGACTTGGAAGACTCACTTCAATGATCATGACTAATTATCAGCAATGCTGAGGCTAGTATGGCAACTGTATGGGCTCACAAGAAATGGGCTCATAGATCATTCTCCACTCTTACCAGTAGGATCTGTCCATGTCTCACTCATCTGTGGTGTCCAACTCTTTTGTTCAAGCAGACCTCAGGATTTGAACTTGGACAATCAGATCTTGCCAAGTTCTGAGCCACAGCCTAAGCCTGATGCAGCCAGCATACTTGCCGAGTCAAAGAAGTTGAACATTTCCATCACTGGTTCACTTGCACCAGACCTTTCCTTCACCACTGAAGTTCCCAAAACTCTGGGTGTTTCATCAATTTCTTCTGTCTCACCCATTACCCATCATTTCACTTGACTTGCCACCAGTGCCAGCAATGAAGTTCCTGCCAGAGGGACTCCTTCAGCCATTGGAGTGCTGAGGCTCCACAGAGAGTCTTTCATCCCTTATGCCACCTCATTCCAAATCTGAAAGCTTAATTCCAATCCCCCTCAAATACTCTGTTCAGATACATTAAAAGTAGGTAACATTGTGATATGATGGGATGCTGTATTGTGCTAACATCTATGCAGGGCTTTGAGGTGGACAAAAACATCAAGGAACATGAACACAAGGATGCCCAACTTGCACTAGCTGCTGCACATGCCCAGCACAACGTGTGTCTCCTTGAATACAAGCTCACCAGTGCACGAGTCAAGAAGTCAGAAGCATTGGGAAATCTATACTGGTTCAGGATGCAGGAAGCTCAATATAAGCTTGAGAATGCTAACATTGATGTCAGACTTATTCGTCACGACATATCCAAGAACAGTGTTCTGCTCCACAATGGGCACAAGCATCGCCAGCCTTCAAGTTCTCTCCACTGTTATGGTCTCAAAGGGTTTGAGCCTGAAACACTGGCTGTGTTACAACTCCCTCATACACCTACCCTTTTCCCCTCTTTTCTCTCTCTCTTCCGCTGCCTCAGCCTCGTCCCTACTTCTCATTTCTCGCATTCCCTTCAGTTCCGGTCGGTAGTTCCGGTCGGTCACGGCACCTTTTCATTTAAACCCTAAAACCACACAGCCTAGCCCGGGTTCTTTTCCGAACCCTTCCCCTCCACCCCGGGCAGCGCCCCTTTTCATATCCACTCTTCATTTCCGACTACTGCTTCCGTTCCACCCCACTTCGTGCCCTTGCTGTAGTACCCCCGCTCGGACACTATGCACATCCCTTCCCCTTCGCCCTCTACTTACCGTTCCTGGCTTGGTCTGTGCACACTAGGGTACATTACTTAAACGGCTAGCTAGCGTACATGTCCTGTAGCTTAGCTTCCCGAAATCTACTCATAACAAGCTCACCTTTGCGCGATCACTCCTTTGCCTGTCACTGGACCGGCTAGGATCCTCGCATACTTCATACTCGACAACAAGGCCTTAGACCTGAGTCGACCTAGGCCTCAGACCTTAGATCCTTGCCTCCACCTGCGTTCTCCTCAGTACCTCCCCGTGTCTTTAGCTTGAGTCTTTACCTTCGGGTCTACGGTCGCCCACCCCTGGTCGAACCGTAACAGGCTGGACAACTTATAGGTCGCACACCAAGACCTTGTGAGGTAAGAGTAGAGACGAGATGGAGGGTAGTCAAGTGCCAAGTCGAAGCTGTTAGAGCTCCAATGATCCCACAAGGAAGAGACATTGCTCAACCCACTAGTAAGACCTGAAAGCCAACAATGAAGTGGATTTGACTGGGGATTCCAGTCGCAGAGTGTCTACTTTATATATGATACAGGAATGTACACAGACCATGCTTGGCATGGGAATAATTACTAAAGTGCTGAGTAATGTGAGAGAAAGATGAGTAATAAGAAGCAACACATGAGAGAAGAGCGGAAATTAAGAACACATGTTGATGATGTCATGAATCTAGACCGGGTCATGTGTTTGTTCCCATGGTCATGTGCATGCATCGAGAAGAAATTGAAAGTGATGTGTTAAGTTAGATGTTTAAAATAAAAAATTAAAATTAAGGTACATATTATTACATCCACAATAGCATAATTGCTTGTACATACCATTTTGCCTTTAGTTCTATTTATCTGGTCTCTTTCCAGTAGCTCATTCTGCTTCCCCCAAGACCTAAGTCTTTGCTGTATTCACATTCACATGTGTCTTGTGATTTTTGGATGGAAGTCATGTTCTTACTTGCAACATACATATAATATTTCCAGGAAGCTGGATACTTCTCTGTTGCCCGGTCCCCTTTCTGACATGCAGTAAATCAAGTACGACACATTGAGTCCTTCAAAGTTGAGTATTCTGAATTAATGGCAGGGGTAACCATATCTGTACCCTCACCAAAGGTTAGCCCAGACATACATAACAATGGGGGTATGTTTCTTCCCCATTCAGTTTCCATTATGGTCATTTACAGAATTTGTTCCTTTTTTCTGTGCATAGGAGCATGGTCGACCCTCAACATGGCCATGACAACATCGCTGGTGCATAGAGGACCACATGTGGGACATGTCCAGCTCATGTTCTAATGTATACCACTGTTCCACATGCATATGCCACATTCAACATCGCCAATTGGTGTTACCTTGACTTCACTCATCCATCAACTCAATAATGTTGTGTGCTATCATACATCAGGCTACTGTCAAACATCAAGTACCAATTGAGTAACAACAACAGCACTTGGCTCTCTCCCTGTCCCTGTACTTGCTACGTCCACCCAGCAGCTGGCATGAACAGAATCCACCATTTTCAGAGGGCTTACTGTGAATGTGGACAGGAACCGAATCCTCTTAAATGCCCAGGTGGTCCAAAGATAACCAAACCACCTACATGATGGATGGATGTTGTTGGAGCTCCTCCAGTAGTACCCTTTCTTGGAGTCAACTCCATTCTGCATTTTGTTGTAGTAAATAAACCAGAGGGAAGTGGTGGGATGACTGCTTTTGGCTCTACATCTTGTACCTTGTGTGCAAACAACCAGGGTGAAGCTGTTATGGTTCAACCAGGGAGGGGTGACTGTAGACCCAAAAGGAGGAGCTCAGGACAAAGAGAATAGGAGGAGGAAGGTGGAGATGCAGGTACATAGGGTAAGGACACAGGAAGAGGCGAGAATCTAGGGTCCAAAGCCTCTGTCGACTCAGGTCTAAGGCCTTGTTGTTGAGAGCAAGGAATGTGAAGGTCTAAGCCAGTCCAGTGACAGGTGAAGATGGATCGCACAAGAGTGAGCTTCAAGAGTGGAATGTGGGAAGCTAAGCTAGGGTACAATGGTACTAGCTAGTGGTTTAAATAGGGTACCCTGGTGTACACAGACTGCATCAGGAATGGTAAGTACTGGACGAAGGGGAGGGAGTGCACATGGTGTCCAAGTGGGGGTACTACAGCAAGGGCATGAACTAGAACAGAATGGGGACAATAGCCAGAGATGAAGAATGGAGATGAAAGGAGCACTGCCCAGGGCAGAGGGGAAGGGTTCAGAAAAGAACCCAGGCTAGACTGTGTAAGTTTAAGGTTTGAAATGAAAAGACACTGACTGAGACCAGTGATAAGTCATGGCAAAATGGGTCATGATATGGTGAATTGCGAGTGAGAAAGGCATAGGTGAGAGAAGTGTACTGTAGAGTAGGGAAAAAGAATAGGTGCAGGAATGGATTGTAACATTACCCCCAGGTTATCCTTCAAGCCACTGGTGAAGAAATCCTAGTAGAGGTTGGCCAACCCGCCATAGGGGGAGCCAGTGATGTTGCTCCAGGCAATGTTGTTGTAGATGTCATCATTGTTGTCATATTCAGGGGTAGGGGGACAAAGGGGCAGGGGCAAGGAACAGTGAGTGGGCGCTAGGATAGGCCAACAATGAGGGCAAGAGAAGGTGTGACAAGGTGGGGCGGCAGTGGAGGAGGAGGACAAGTGGGTACGACGCAAGGATGAAGACATTGTTGAAGACAATTGAGAGGGGTTGCTACGTCAGTAAAGTGGGCAACAGGAGCTGAAGTGGCCTGGGGCCCAGTGAAGGCAGTATGGGCATTGATAGTACTGGCAGTCAGATCTGATGTGATCCTGGCAGTGGCACTCATAGCAGGTTTCAGCATACTGAGAGTAAGAAGGGGGAAGAGCTGCATGTCCTTCATGTCCAGTCCAGTGGGCTTCTACTTGTTCTATGAAGTGGATTTCATCATCGTTCAGTGGGAAGGAGGAGGCAGAGGAAATGTTGGAAGAAAGGGTAGAAAAGGTAGCAAGTTCGGTAGAGTATTGTTTGATCTCCTTCAGAAACTCCAGCATGCCTAGCTGGTATATGACCATGACAAGGTTCCCTTTGAGTTCCTCAGTGATCTGGTCAATCTGCAATTCAAGTATGGCAACATGGGCACTGGCCGACGAGTTAGGGCATGCAGTGAGGAGATGAAGGCAGGAGTATTGGAGATACACTTTGTAAAGAGCCCAGAGGGGGGAACAAAGGTCAAGGTGGGAGGAGATGGAGACCATAAGACAAGAGTCACGGAGAAGGGTGTGTAGCTGCTGCAGGGCCTCTTCATCAGGAAGGTCTTCTCGGAGACAATGGGCGAAAACAGGAAGGTCTACCAAGATGACTGTTGCAGGATTAGCAGGGTCTGTGTTACAACTCATCCTAACCCCTATCCTTTTTCGGCTCTAGCCCCTGTCTCACACCTGAGAGAACCGTCTGCACACCTGTACCGTGCCCCTCGTCCTCATTCCTCCTTGCCTAGGGAGACTGTTATTGTCCCTAACGTGACCCCCTTGCTTGGTCTAATGACTAGACACCACTTGGACTCATCGTCATCTGCCCCGTCCTCACTCCGAGTTACCTCCTCCGTCCTACCCTCCGCCATAGACCCGTTCCCGTGCCTATCCAGGAACACCCTACTTCCCCATCACCTTGGACCTTCACCAGTCACATCTGGGAATCTTCCCCATCACCATCCTTCGTCCCTGTATCTGCCCAGGATCTTCCCCTGGCGCCCTTGTACGCTTTCTCCCCGTTCTTATTCACTTTGTTATTCTTCATTTACCTTACCACCGGTGCTATCGGCACACCCCCTACCCTAGTCATGCGTCTTACCGACATCATGCTGTAGTTTCCCCTTTGACCCACTTATGCGGCCCCCACCCTCATTCATTTCACACCTGGCACTTTAGCTTGCGCGTCCTTCTGACGTCCTCATCCTTTGCCCACACCCTTGGCCCACATTCGGGCTCCTCTTCATTCGTATACTTATATACCAGACACCTAGTAGCTTATTTCCCATCTCCGTCTTGCCTAATACCCACCTAGTATCTTGCACCTGGACTTCCCCTAGCGATGTAGCACCTGTACCTCGCATCTCCTGCCAATGTCCACCCCTTTGACGATCTTCTACCGTTGTCTGGCGCCCCCGTCAGGACTCCCTTGATTAGAAGATCCCACCAGGCCTACGTTTCCGGCTGCCCGGTCAGGACGTAACAGTCTGCAAAAGAAGTAGGAGCAGGGTGGTGAGGGGGAGGAGAAGGAGAGCCCCAGCCAGAAGAAGTGATGCGGGATGAAGGCATGAATATGTCCTCAACAAAGGGTATAGGATTGTAAAGAGTAGAAGAAGGAGTAGGTGAGGCAACTGGTGGCAAAGAGACCAAGTAAACAGAGAAAGGGGTGACAGAGACTGGGATGATGGCAGGGTAATAGTCATTGGAGGGGATGTCAGAGCAGGGCATAGTGGTTTGTTGGTGGGTGGTGGATTTAGGTGTGAGAGGAGAGACTGGCAGCAAAGTGCCTTGGGTGTCATCTCTTATAGTCAAGAAGGGTGGTCTTTGAATATTTAAGATCATGTTCAGGGACCTAGGAGTCTTCTTCCGCAGTATACCCTTTCCAACATATCAAATACAAGCAGGAACGGGTGGAGCCTTTGTGTTTGAGGATCTTTTCGATTTTGTATTTCTCTTCGCCATCTACAAGGTCTGGCGGTGGAGCAGGGAAGTTGGGGCCATGCACGGAGTTTTCCTTGTACAGGGTCAATAGGGAGGTGTTACAGTACATTTGAACCCGGATAGGCCCGAGACATAGACCAGTTGGCGACTTCTTATTGAGGAGGTCCTGACGGGGGCGCCAGACGACAGAAGAAGTCGATCAAAGGTGGTTGCATAGGCAGAGTACATGAATACAAGGGTATAACCAGCGAGGACTAGGTACAAGTCCAGAGGGGAACTGGTAAGGTACAAGGTTGGGGGGGATGACCGGTAAGCTGAAGCTAGAGTACTACTAGCTAGGATCATCCTGTATATAAGGATAGCAAATGAAGAGGAGCCCGAATGTGGGCCTAGGGCATGGGCGAAGGGCAAGGACATCAAAAGGACACGCAAGCTAAAGTGCCAGGTGTGAAACGAATGAGGGTAGGGGCCACGTAAGCGGGGTGAAGGGAAATACTACAGCATGACGTCGGTGTTACGGTTCGACCAGGGGTGGGCGACCGTAGACCCGAAGGTGGTAGCTCTAGCTAAAGACATAGGGGTACTGAGGTTGGGTTGCAGAGGGCGTGAGAGAAGGCAAGGATCTAAGGTCTGAGGCCTTGGTCGACTCAGGTCTAAGGCCTTGTTGTCGAGTACGAGGGGTGCGAAGGTCCTAGCCAGTCCAGTGACAGGCGAAGGGCTGATCGCACAAAGGTGAGCTTGTTAAGAGTAGATTTCGGGAAGCTAAGCTAGGGGACATGTACGCTAGCTAGCCATTTAAGTAGTGTACCCTGTTGCGCACAGACCGAGTCAGGAAAGGCAAGTATAGGGTGAAGGGGAGGGGATGCACATGGTGTCCGAGCGGGGGTACTACAGCAAGGGCACGGAACGGGGGCAATAGCCAGAAATGAAGAATGGAGATGAAAGGGGCGCTGCCCGGGGCGGAGGGGAAGGGTTTGAAAAGAACCCGGGCTAGGCTGTGTGTTTTAAGGTTTAGATGAAAAGGGGCCGAGATCGGCTAATGGACGTGTGAGACGTGAGAAGCATAGGTAAAGTGGAGGCGAGTGTAAGAGAGGAAAAGAAAAGGCAGACTTGTAGGAACGAATCGTAACAGTCGGTGGACACATGATTAGGACAAAGGGTGTGGTGATAGCACCAGTGGTAAGGTAAATGAAAGTCTACAAGGTGAACAAGAAGAAAGAGAAAGCGTACGAGGGCACCAGGGGGAGATCCTGGGCAGATGCGAGGACAAACAACAGTGATGGGGAAGATCCCCAGATGTGACCGGTGAAGGTCCAGGGTGACAGGGAAGTAGTGAAATGGCCCAAAGCAAGGCTTAGGCAAAATCAACTAAAACCTAACAAGGAAGAGGAGAGGAACTGAGAGGAACTGTTACGATTCTCCCCTATGACCACCTTTTTCCTCCCTTCTCTTCCGCTCGTCTTAGCCTTACCTATGCTTCTTACATCTCGCGCGATCGTCAGTCATGGTCGGTCACACTTCTTTTCATTAAAACCTTAAACCACACAGCCTAGCCCGGGTTCTTTTCGAACCCTTCCCCTCTGCCCCGGGCAGCACCCCCTTTCATCTCCGCTCTTCATTTCCGACTATTACTTCCTTTCCATCCCGTTCCGTGCCCTTGCTGTAGTACCCCCGCTCGGACACCATGCGCACCTCTTCCCCTTTGCCCCATACCTACTATATCTGACTCGGTCTGTGCGCAGTAGGGTACCTTATTTAAACGACCACCTCGCACCCTTGTACTATAGCTTAGCTTCCCGAATCTAACCCTTGAAGCTCACCTTTGCGCGATCCGACTTCGCCTGTCACTGGA
>QFEL01001153.1:0-30566 GCA_003316195.1 Neoboletus brunneissimus | reverse complement strand
AGATACTAATCCCGGATTATTTACAGACCTTCGAAGTTCTTGATGCTTACACGTGCGTTATCTCGCGTTTGGTAGTTAAAGAGGTAGCAATAACATTGTCTTGACAGCTATAAAGCCGCTGTCAACACCTTCAGTGCTCTAGACACCCAGGCTCAATATGGACCCACATTTGAGTTGGAGTACAGTACCAGGGGCACTTACGGTGCAAATATCACCTGGAGCGACAATGACCCGCTGAACGCAACCTGGTGGCAGCTTGTAACTGAACGTGAGTTTGGGCAGGAGTCTGACCTCTAACTGACCCTCATCGTTGCAGAGATGACTATCAACACCACCTTAGTCGAGGTATGTGGACATCTTGTTGCAATATGCCTGAGCCCTGTTCCTGACGAGTAAACTAGATCTTCAACACCTATCAGGGCAAGAGCTCTGTTCTTACCTCTCCATGTACCGGAGAGTGTGTAACTGCCAGAATCTGTTATATCCGTAGTGGATCTGCCAGCATTGCCCAGGAGAACTGTCCGCAGGGATATGGTTCAGTTCAATAGGTGCCTCTGACCTTGGAAATTACCTTTAGAATGGTAAATGTCAAATATCAATCTCAGTTCTCTGTATCCACTTGAAATCCCCGATTCCATAATCGGTCTTTATCTGCCAGAAATTTCAGTCAATCTACCTATACCGTGCGGTTTTTGTAACTGTTTTATCCCGCTGTGCGGAGCCTGGACCATCTGCACTAGACCTCTCGAGGGACATGATTGTGCATTCATTCGTGACTCAAGCCGGGATGACCAGGGTTGCCTCAAAGACGCAACGGATTCCAGGATTCCAACATTGCATGTACATACTTTGCAAGCAATGTATCTACTAAAACTGGACAGACGAACTCCAAGCGAATTGCATAGAATATGGATTCATCGCACTTAGAAGGTGGACGATGGGAGCATTCCACCGTCCACTGCGTGAAAGTTCTGCAAGTTCTAGGACCCATGTCTTTTCCGACCCAGCTGCGGGCGCCCAGAATCACGATGGATTTGACTACCGAGCCGCGACTGCAATTGACAACATAGGCTGTCGAACGAGAGGTCAATGACTCCCGGCTAGGATGAGTTTGGTCAGATACTTCGAGGGAACTCGATGGACGATGAAATAAATCAACTGCATATGGCTGGGATATATATGTTATCTCTGACCGTTGTTACAAAAGTTGGAGAGCGAATGAGTACATCGGATCGTTCTGGCTGCTGCAAGCACTGTCCACGTCAGATCTAACGTCGCCGTCCGCCAGCGGTACCCCCGCCAAGTACCACCAGCTTCTTTGAACGTCTACGACTTCCACCACGTTGTTCAAGCTCATGCCAAGCTGCATCTAGGTCCCACTCATCACCAATCTCTGGAGTCGCGTTTCGGTTAATTGGCTGAGAGCCGGACACGGAAGGTGCAGAATGGAGTGCAGAGGCAAAGCTTCTTGGACCCCATGCACCAGACGTGGGCTGAGAGGTTGGAACACGTGACGAAGGCTCCTCGGTGTCGAGGGTGGGTGGTGGGTGATCAATAAATTCAGGAATAACTTCGCGTGACAAAGCTTTCGTCCTTTCTTTCTCCCTCTCCTCTGCCCGCACGCGCGCTCGGTCGTCTTTCTTCTCCTTCTCCTTTCTTCGCGTCGTCCTCAATTTGAGTGCACCTTCAAAGTTCTTCAGGCCGTCTAGTCCTACAACCCCCTCCAGACCAGCTTCAATAAATACAACGTCCGCACCCTCCGGCAAGTGGGCCAAGTATTTGCAGCGTTTGCGCAGGTCGTCATTGACAGTGCCCTCGGCAGCAGACTCGACGCGGACAGTAATCTCATCGGGAAACGAGACGTATCCATTGTAGTGGGAGAGTAAGATCTTGATGTCCAGCGGATGTAGGAAGACAGGCAAGCCTGAAGATGCTTGATAATAGTAATAGGTCTGTGTTGAAGGGGGAGGCGGGTTCAAATTACGACGTTGTCGGTGATTTCGGTTACTAGTAGGCTGCGGGGACCGACTGGGTTGGATTGCAAGGTCTGATGTCACCAGCGAAGATGTGTCCAGGGGCTGGTTGTTCATAACCGATTGCGGCAAACGCTGAGCTGCCAAAAATGCATCCGGAGTCTCGTGCAAGCTGGCGAGTTCGATATTGACCCGTTCACTTCGACCGGTAATGCGAACATAGCGACGCTGAAGGTCTTCGTACTCTTTGTGAACCTTGTCGATAGTCTTGATAAGTAGAGATGATTCAAGAGCAGCGGCTTTCGCTATTTGGTGGCGTAGCCTTTCCTCCGCGGCATCAATATACAAAACGCTAAGTTCATCTTTCATAGCCATCATCGAGCACCGTTCGGCGCCAAGTATATCCAGATCCTTCGAGAGATCCGCAATCAAATATTGTGGAGTGGCCAGCATGAACTTGGCAAAGCTATATACGTCGGGCAGGAAATGAAATGGGGCCTGGTGGGGTGGAAGGAGGTCCGAAGGCCATGTCTTTGAGCGAGGGAGTGCCAGAGTGGTGATCTGGGGGCGCTGCATGAGACGCATGCGCAAGAAAGAACCTGTGCGAGGAGTCGTCTCGAATGGTTCATCAAAGGAGCAGGAAAATGAGCTGCCCGAAGCAGTATTGTCGTAGTCCTCGCCCGATGAAGCTGATCCTTCAAACCATTTGACGCTCTTGAGTTGTTTCGCATGAATGGAGTCGAAGCAGATGGGGCAGCGGGCCCACTTGAGATTGTCCGACAGGCTCAAGTAATGGAGAATACATGGGAAACAGAATACCTGAAATAAGTCAGTGGAGTGATGAGAACACGACACTAGAGACCAACATGACCGCACTTCGTCATCCTAGGGACAACAGGCGGAGAGAGGCAGATAGGACAGGCAGTCAAGCCCTCAGCTGGACCCAAAGTCTCCCCACCCTTTGTCGATGCATAGGCTGACGTTCGTGGAACGACGACCTGTAATATATCTTCCCACTGGAAAAAACTGCAGTAGGGGGGGTTTCAGAAAACAGCAAGACATAAGAATGGGGGGAACATACATGTCCGGATCCGCGAAATGGACTGTATAGTCTCCCGTTGGATTCACGATGAATCGATATTGGGCATTCACAAATCCTGGATGGGAACAACTTTAGCGCTAGGTGGGACGACTGATAAGGCTGGTACTCACTCTCCTTGTTCCAAACACCATGAGTGGTGGGCTTCTTGCCACGCCTGGGCAAGCTTTGTGAATGAGTTTGCCTCGGGGGCAGAGTGAAATTAAGGAGATGATTCAGTGACTGAGAGGATGCCATCTTGGAAGGTCGCTTTGGAGTGTTTTGTCCGGATGGCTCATAGGCCATCGGGACTGACATAGGTAAAAGATCCCTGATACCGCTTTCTTGCTATCTTGACGTCGCTGGAGACCTTGCTGGGGCCGTTCCCTCGGAAGGGGAGACTGGCCACCGAGTGGTGCGGACAGTCAAGCCCACTCTATGACTCCAACCGAGTCACGTGTCGCTGTCCTACTCTATTGCCATCAAGGCGTCAAACTTCGAAGCTCAATACCATGGCGAAGGGAAAAAATCTGAACCCTGCCGATACCTACCGTGCGTGAAGCTTTCATTTGGCCTTTGATTCATTGTTCACAAGTCCACCTCGCTCAGGAAAGGCGCAACGCAAGAAGGAACTCAAGAAGGCATATTTTCTTGGAAATCTCCAGTTGCTTTCTAATCACTCTATTACAGTAGAACAAGACAGAAAGAGCCAAGGCCCGCGACTTTGCTTTGGTCAGAAAGGATACACGAGGCAGGCCCCACCATTCTCTGCCAGTACGCCTACTCACCGTGTCTCAGACTTGGAGGATGAAATCGAAAAGCTTGAAGCCAGCGCCGAAGTGTCTGCCTCGGACAAGTCCCGGCTAACGAATCTCAAGAATGAATTGTCAAAGATCATGAAAAAGAAGGATGATTATGTCAAGGAACATCCTGAACAGCACAAGCTCGTATATCGCGCACGTAGACAGGAAAAGGGTGATGATCAGAAGGAAGCACCTCCTATGGAAGAGAAAAGAAATCTGTTCAATAAGCATGGTCTTCCTCGGCATCCGGAGCGCAGCATCTACTACGACCCTGTGATGAATCGTTACGGCGTCCCCCCTCCTGGTATGCCTTACATCGAGAGACGTGAGTATTTAATTGGGGTTTATCTTGTCCACGTATTATACACATTTGTAGCTCTCACCGCGGGTGAAGTGGATAGTGGCGAGGACGTCAAAGGTGGGATTTGCACTCCTGTGTCGTATCTCGTTTTAGTACTCATTCACTGGAAGACTCAGACGAGGATATTGTCATGCCAGAGGGCCCGCCACCTGGTGCCGGTTTGGGAGGCTCCGAGAGCGGTAGCGATGATGACATCCCGATGCCGGAAGGACCTCCACCGAATAATGTACCAAACCAGAACGATCAAGCGCCGCCCAGTGGAATTCCTCCTCCATTCCCTCCTCCATTTCCCCACATACCACTGAGCACGCCGTCGTTCATACTTCCACCACCACCGCTTTCGCCTGTTTTCAATGGCGGTGTTTATACAAGTCCACCCGGCATTACACCTTCGTGTCCGCTCCCACCTCCCGGCTTTTTTCCTCGTCGGATTCAATCCGCTGCTGCGATTCAAGACCCTCTTTCATTTACCCCTCACCAAACTTACCAAGCACATCGCGCCAGTCAATTACCGCCTGGGCACCCTTCCTTACCTCCAAAGCCCCCCACCGGTGCCCCTGGCGCTATTCCTGCAAGCGCGGTACACACTCGTGCCACCATCTCGGCTGAACCAGAATTGCGTGACCTGAAGAAAGAAGCAACGGCTTTCGTCCCAGCATCACTGAAAAGAAAGAGGGCTTCGGGAGTACCTAGTTCCCCAAAAATCAACGCCGCACCATCCGTCAATGTTGGCTTGGAGGCAGCGTCCCCTCAGGCTCGACCCGACCTCGTTGGCGTACTGAAGAGCCAATTCGGAACTGTCACTGCCCCTCCGTCGAATAGCCAAGCACCAGATAAAGGACTGAAGGCACCAATTGTGAAGGAGAGGGACGACTATCAAAAATTTGTCGATGAAATGAGCGACCTGCTGGGTCCACCTGGCAGTTTGTGATTATGCAGACCTTTAGTGGTGTCCAATTGAAGGAAAGTGTCTGTTGGCACTCAAGGGATGGTTCCGAAATAAGATTGCCCTGGAACACCCGAACACCATATACGATAGTACGATGTAGGTAATAATGCACGGAGTAGCTCAAAAGAGAACGTTAGTGACTCGTGCACGCCAGTCCACCTCTCGGATTCAAATCTGTTTTCGCATGAGCGAGACCATCTTGCTTTGCCCGAGACCGCTCGCACTGTATGGTGGTCGGTTTATTCTCCTCCCCCTTCTCCCTCAACAACCGCCCTTGAAACCCCTGCCTGTGGAAATTTGGTCAAGAATATTCTCCCTTGCCCTGTCAGCCGATGCATCACGGCGGTCGCATCGCAAGCCCGCTGGCAGTGGACTCTCGTGGTGTGTTTCGTTGATGCTGGTGTGCAAATTCTTCCGTGTAAGTCCTCTCGACCAATTTCGTGCCTATGTATGCTCGCTCGAAGGCTAGACCGCCCAAGCGAGACGGAGTACAACGCACTCTAAATCGGCATATATACGTTCTCCCCTGATTGCTTTCGACGGATACAGTCACTCCTGCAAAAGTTACTAACGACCCGACTCATAGGAAGTGGCCTCTCCGCTTCTGTACTCCAACGTGGAGCTCCGTACCATCAGTGGCCTCGACAAGTTTACTTTACAACTCCGCACTGCAGACCAGTTGTGGGATTCTATTCGCAGAATACCATACTCCACACCTGGAAGATGGGTCCAGACTTTGGATCTATCAGAGATAACGGCCACGCATGGCTCCAGACAGGCATTCATGATTGACTCGCTGCTCACTACGCTATTTCCCCTGATTCCATTCTTGGAAAACCTGACCCTATCGCCAGCCCTTCCGCTAAGCCGCCGTGCTCTTGCCTCTCTGACCAACAGAGACGGAAGTTCTAATCTGAGGATTCTAACTGGCGTTTGCTACGTTGCCACGTTCAGCTCTGTAGCTTCCACCGAAGAGGACCCACTCGTTCGACTGCTCCGAGCGTGTTATCAAATCGAGCGTCTGGAAGTTATTGGGAACGATATGGAGCCGACAGACACGGAACCCAACAGCCAAGAAGCAGTCGAAATTCCAACAACGAATGTGAATTTGGATCTTCCCCGTCTGCATACCTTAACCCTATTATCTATGCCCTCGTCCTCGCTCATGCATGCTCTGTCGAATGCGACTCTCCCGCGCTTAAGGGCATTACACCTCACACCATACGAGGATGTCCCTTATCCGAGAGCCCTCACAGCACAATTTCTCGATGTGCATGGCAACTCACTTTCGGCACTCTCATTCTTCACCCCTAAATCCTGGCCTACACGCTTCCATCCTTCTCCGCGTACGCTCTTCCGCACTTGTCCAAATCTACGCCATCTTTCGCTCGAGACTCCATTGCCGACCTTGATACCGCCTGATGCAGCAGATTCGGGACAGGCGGCAATGCCTTTGCAGATTCTTTCTATCCCTCGGCCGAATCACGATTTCTGGAGAACCTTGGAGACATTGTTTCCCTCACTGCCTTCGCTAGTTGTCGTACGCATGAGAGATATACGGTGGTTGCGGAATGGGTTGAATCGTCACGCTCAAGAAGCTGGTGTGCAAGGCGAGATGCGAGTTTGGAGGCAACGATTGGCGAGACGAGGCATTCGCCTTCTGGATGGTGATTGGAGGGATCTGGCCTGAGAATGTATCACGATTTATTCGTTGGATCTGTATCTTCATATGTATGTATTCATTCTAGCCCTCCTCGATCAGTAGCACTTCGAAAATGTGGATTTAACCGTGCAAGTATGCGCGCTGCTCTGTCAAATCATGGGTGATCTAGCTACCTAAATATTCCGTCATTCCTCAACATCTCTACCGCGCTCTTCAGGTCGACTCCTAGATTGTGGTGACGAACAAATACCCACTGTCCCGTTAGTTAAATTCGGGAATACTGCACTATGGCACCATTGTCACCGTTGCGGAGTGACTCGTGAAGCTCCCCGGCCATGACGCTCTTTTCCAGAACCACATTAGCACGTGATCACTAGGCGCAGTACATCCTGAAGAAGAAATGCCCAAGTAAGACGGCACGAAATAACCCCAAGGGAGGATAAGCCCACACCTGGACTCCTGGAGATTCGTCAACGCAGCCCCCGGATGACTCAGTAATTTGCAGAGGAGAGCGTCTTCAAATCCTTGACCAACGCCGGTACCCAGGTGGCCCATCTCATCTAGAGCGTATGGCGCATTCGGACCTATACAATAGACAGAATCTCTCGTCGAGAGTCGATTAGGCTACTGACCACCGACTCACCCAAGTTTACTCAAGAACCTACTTCACCAGACCTTGGCTGAGGAACTTGGTCAGTTCAGATCCAAATATCGGTCACTCACCTTACTGTAGATTCGAACGCGTCCCGGCGTGACTGAGGTATACAGACTAACCCACACATACCCCCCAACGATTGCAACATGGAAATCTTTCTGGTACCTCATGGTCAATCCAAATCTATAGTGCAGAACACGAAAGGACGGCCCTAAACAACGCTTTGTGTGTTTCTTAACACTCGGGTGACGAGAATGGTTACAGATCTGTTTGCATATTTATTCTGAACAACCTTTGTACGGTAGTCGGGCAACCAGATCCGCTGGCTCCTAGGTCGACTGGTACTGGTGCCTTTCCACAATACAAGGTAGGAAAGAGAGGGGGTATAGATTTTCCGCCCGAAACAAGAATGGGTCCTGTGGCGGAATGGGAAGTAAGGTCAACGGCTGAATCGGAGATCACGGAAAGCAAAATAAGCATCGTGTGTAAGAACCCAAACACTGCTCTCACCGTCACATGTGGTCACAAGGAGGGCTTGTCAAGTGATCTGCAAACAGGATTCCACACCCCTTCTGTTTGAGGCGGTCTAAGACGGGTGAAATGTGTGGATCTGTGATAATCTGGTGCCAATTCCCGTACAAGACGATGCGCTGGAGAGCGGGAAGGAAGCGACTGGAAAGAAAGTCGAAGTGGCGGCGGAGATGCCTCCAATTATCGTCCAGAATGCCACACGGGAAAGCGTGGATTCCCACACACTGGAGGGAGGATTGCTCGACCAGCAGTGCCTCGGTAGGTGGTGCCGTGAAGTTGATAAAGTAGTTGAAGACTTTTACCCCCGTGCACCCCCGAAGGAATGGCGAGATGTGGTCTATCAGGTGGAAGGCAATGTTTCGTCCAAACTCGACCGTGCAAAGTTGGCTACCGAAACGAAGCCATAATTCATCCAATCCATCATGGTCTGCCGGATAGTCGATGACAACGTGGACGAGAGAAGGGAGCTCCCAACGTTTGATCATTTGCCACACGAACAAGGCGTTCACCCGCTTCAAGCGAAGTGTTGTCAGTGCTGGCAATCGAATTGGGGGGTCCAGGTGCATGGAGTTCATCCAAAACTCGCCGCCGAGAGCGAGGAATTGCAGGGAAGGGGCGCTACGAAGGACATCCGTCAAGGAATTGATGCCACCTGAGCGTGCGGCACTGTTATAGTGCCACCACTCCAGTCGCGTGAGGGAGGGCAGTGATACGATCTCTGCCGGGAATTCGTATCGCACAGAATAAAGGGGTTCTCCAAAGAAGGGTCGAACCAGGGTTTTGAGAGAAGGGCAACTGGCGAGAATTTCGACGACATCATGGGTATCGCCAAACTTTGCTGTCGCAGTCTGATCATAAGGGAGTTCGAGGCGGCGGACGAATCGCCCAAGGGAATCCCCCTGGGATGACTCGTCGTCTCTGGGATGGTGGTCTGTCAAGACTGTCTTGAGGTTCCCTGAGCCGTGTCTAATCCGCACGTCTTCGTAGAGAAAAGTGGTGGCAAGGGCTCGCCAAAGACGACACACCTGGACGAGAGCGCGCTTTGTGTTTAGTGGTTGATCAAACACCTCTGACGAGGCGCGAAACGGCTGGTAGTATGACGTTGGATAACCATCTGAAGGGTAAGTTGCCCAACGAAAGACAATGATCCAAAGCTCGGGAGGTAACTGAGAGGGCATGCGGGAGTCACTGCAAGGAAGCGGAACGGAACGTATTCTATCACCAAGTGGTCACGCGTTATCGTTCAAACACGATATAGATTGATTCAGATATATGAGAAGAATGCGTAAAAAACAAGCATGCGAGGCGTTGTGGTATCCATCTTGTCGAGAAAGAGATAAATAGGACGTGAGGAACGAGGAAAATGAATGATATAGTGATCGACAACAACACCATAAGACAGCAACTCGGTAATCTTAGCGTCATTAAAAGAACGTCAAGTTCGTAGAGTGCGCAAGTATCCATGAGAAGCAGACGACAGAGAAATAGGAAGAGGATCCAACCACTATATGATATGGAGATAATTCGATGGGGCAACTGGGGAGGAGTGAACAAACGGATGTAGGGTGAAGCAGACATGACTTACTGCCGACCGTTCCGTCTGCCTTCTTTGCCTGCCACCACTTGCCTTGCTTGTCGAGGATATCGAGAATTTCGCCCTTGACAAAGGAAATTTCGTTGGGGTCGTCAGGGGAAGCGGTGTCTATAACATACGTGTGAGAATCACGGTGAAGGACGGAGGAGGGCTACGGACACGCGTAGAGAGCTTTTGCCTTGTATGTGTAAGATTCCTGTTCTTGGACTGCCTCGGGGGAGGGACTAGAGGTACTGAGAGTGGTGCCTGCGCCGACGCCGGCAGCACCTGGGCCGATGAGGGGGGAGGTTGCGCCGACGTTTGGATCGGGACCGGCGAGTTGAACGGGAGGGGGGATTGGCGTGCTGTGAGCGCTGCCAGGGGGGGCAGGGGCAGGGGCGAGACTGCGAGGGGGAGCGCCGTCGATGCTACCACCACCGACGAAGCTGTTCTGGCTCCTTACGGCAGCGGGGCCGATAGTGCCTGGGATTTTAGCAGCGGGGTCGTAAGGGATGTCCTGTGAGCCGATGCCTGCGCCGGCAGAGTAGTTGGCTGCGTAGCCATTTGAGGCCATGTGGGTGGAAGGGCCGCGGGTTCTGCGACGACGGGAGGGGGGGGAGAGACCGCCTGTTCCGAGAGAGTTGAAGAGGTGGAAGGCAAGGGAGTCTTCTTCTGAGGTGAAGTAGAGGACCCAGAGGATGTCGACGATTGCGAGGATGAGCCAGCCTGCGGCCATCGCGTCGAGGGCGGCGCGACCGGAGAATATGCTCTCGTTTACGCTGAGTACGGCGAAGACGATTGCGACTGCGCCAAAGGTGGATATTTGGAAACGATGCATTGCTATGGAGTCGGTTGCGAGGGTGTGGATGATGCCGAGGATGAGGAAGAGCTGGAGGAAGATGGCGAACCAGGGTACGCCGACATTTCCGACTGTGAAGAAGGGGTGTGAGCGAGGGGAGAGGGAGGAGGGAGAGGGGAGTACTCTGTGCTGTGGCGATGGCTTGTGATATGAAGGCGATGAACCAGGCGAGCTGTTTGGGGCGGTGAGCGGGGATCGGGGTGAGAGGGGGGCACGTACGATGGAGAGGACGGTGGTGAAGAGGAAGAGGTAGTGGGTGAGGATGGGCGTAAAGTCGAGGCCGTCGTTTCCGCGGGGAGCCATCAAGAGTCGAGTGCGAGCGCAACTCGAACCGACCTCGATTTTTTTTGACCCCCTCCCCACTTCCCACGCTCCTTCATCCCAACATGCTCGGTTCCGATCCCGATTCCGAGCATCCCCCAGCCATGCCCAAGTCGTCGACGCCCCGTCCCCGCACCGCGCCAGACACCCCCGAGCTCGCCCGCCCCCTCAACGTCACCGACGCCCTCAGCTACCTCGATGCGGTCAAGGTCCAGTTCCAGGACAAGCCCGACGTGTACAACCACTTTCTCGACATCATGAAGGACTTCAAGAGCGAAGTGTAAGTCCCGTCTACCTCCCCGCCCTCCGTGCTGCATCCTCCCCAGCATCGACACCCCCGGCGTCATCGACCGCGTCTCCATGCTCTTCCACGGCAACCCCTCCCTCATACAGGGCTTCAACACATTCCTTCCCCCCGGCTACAGGATCGACATCTCCGCTGACCCACGTGATCCAAACGCCATCCGTGTCACCACCCCTTCCGGCACCACCACCCAGTCCACCAACGCCGTCCCCCCGAAACCCTCCACCGCACCCCTCCCCTTCCTCCCCTCTCGCGCCATCACCCCCTACCAGCCCTTGGACCCCTTCTCACAAGCTCCCTCCTCCACCGCCGCCGCAGCCACCTTCCTCGGCGGCCTCGGCGCCAGGAATCCTGCCGGCGAGTTCAATCACGCGATCCAATACCTCAACAAGATAAAGGCACGCTACGCCGATGACACAGATACCTACAAGCAGTTCCTCGAGATACTCCAGACATACCAAAAAGAACAACGTCACTTACAAGACGTAAGCCTCTCCCCTCCATTCCCCACCCTCTCCTCATCCCCCGTCCAGTCCCAGGTGTATGCCCAGGTTCAGCTCCTCTTCAAGGACGCACCAGACCTCTTGGCCGAATTCAAGGACTTCTTGCCCGAGGCTTCCATCGCCTTTGCTGCTTCCGGCGGTGTCGCCGGCATCCTCCCCCAGCCGACCGTCGGTCCTGGAGTCCCAGCACAGTGGTCCGATATGGACAAGGACAAGATCCCAAAGAAACCCCTCGTCTCAGCACCAAAGAAGCGGCGCAAAGGTCCCGAAAAAGACACCACACCAGTCCCTTCCTCTCGCTCAATAGTCAGTCGAGTTCGTGGCATCCTCGTCCTCCTTTTCGCAGCTGACCCATACCCCAGGCAAAGAAACCAAAGCATACACACAAGCCTGGAGAGCCAGATTCGCCTCATTACTCATCTTATGCGCTACCTCCCCCCTCCCCTCCCCACCCCGTCTCTCTCCCTCAAACCCATGTCATGCCACCTCCTCCACTTCCCCACATGGGCGTGTTGCCTCCTGTCATGAATGTACCTCACCCCGCCATCCAGACACCCCCCGACGAACTCTTGTTTTTTGAGCGCGCAAAGCGAACGTTGGAGAGCAGGGACACTTACGATGAATTCCTCAAGCTGCTCACCCTCTACTCAAAGGACATCATCGATGCCAAAACTCTCGTAGACTTGTCCCAGGTCTTCCTAGGCGACGGTGACTTGCTCGCGCAGTTCAAGGATGTACTCCATATCGACGAGTTTCAGTCTAGCGTCGAACACGGTCCTCCCGGCAGTATTCGTACGGGTCCACCGGAGCCATTACCCGCACTCCCAGCAGACGAGGGTGAGGGCCCGAGTTATCGTAAACTACCAGAAAGCGTACGTCATCCCTGCATAAGCTTATCAACCAGTCCCTCATCCTGCATGTAGGAAGTCCATCTAGCCTGTTCTAGTCGCGACGAACTATGTCGTTCTGTCTTGAATGATGTCTGGGTTTCCCATCCAACGTGGGCATCAGAAGAGGCCGGTTTCATCTCCCATAAGAAGAATTCGTTTGAAGAAGCACTTCACAAGAGCGAAGAAGAACGACACGAATATCATGTCCAACTCGAAGCCCTTGGCCGCACCATCGCGCTCTTTGAGCCCCTCAGTACGCGCATCGAAGAGATGACCAACGAGGAGCGTGCGACGTTCCGGCTCAAGCCCGACTTTGGCGGCTCTAGCAGGAGCATCTATCACCGCACCTTGAAGAAGGTCTACGGGCGTGACGCCAGTGCAGAAGTCATTCAGGCCCTGCAGGATTGCCCCAGCGTCGCGGTCCCAGTCGTGCTCGCACGGTTGAAGGCCAAGGGCGAAGAGTGGCGTCGCATACAACGCGAGTGGAACAAGACCTGGCGTGAGGTCGACGCCAAAAACTTTTACAAATCTCTTGATCATCAAGGAAATCAATTCAAGCAGAACGACAAGAAACAGATCACGGCCAAGCACTTTGTGCAGCATATCGAGGGCATAAAGGAAGCTCAAGAACAGAAGTTTGCGCAACGGGGTCGACCGTCCTTTGCGGCAGGCTCAGTGGGGCATCAACTGGAGTTCGAGTTTCCACAGACGTCCGTATTGCACGATTCGCTCCGTCTGGTCTACTCCTTTCTAGATCACTCTCAGGCACAGTACAGTCCACTGGAGCGGCGTGCTATTGAGGGCTTTCTCCGCCAATTCGTGCCCTTGCTTTACATGTTTCCGGCACATGAATTTGAAGTTGCGTGTGGTCCTTCTGATGGTTTACAGGACGACGACTTGGAGCATGAAGCTTTGAGTAACTCACGCAGCGGGGGTAGATCAGCAACTGGTCCGTCGGCCGCAACGGGGGGTTTCCGAAGATCACTATTCAAATCATTTCGAGAGAACTCTCCCGGGAAGGACACAAGGGACGTGGCTTCACTGACCCCGACTTCGCCCCACTCTCATGGCAACCCCAGATGCACAGAAGTGCGCCACGAACATAATTCTAGCGACGTCTGGATTCGCACTACCCAGGCCCGTACCAAATTTGATGACACCCCGAAGCGCAAACCTTTTTTTGCCAACACGACCATGTATACATTGTTGTGTTTACTTCAGGTAGCTGATTGGCTTGCCAGATTGTCTTGGGAAATTAGCTTATTTATGCTGCAGTCGATCTATTCCCGGTTGGTCACCTGCAAAGACGACGGTGCGAAACATGTGGTGAAGAACCTGAACCCTATGGATAGCAATCCAATTGCCGTTGAGCTAGGATTAGATGATCCGAATGGTCCTGGTGCCGTCCTAAGACAGGCCATGGAAGCATTGGGAGAGCAGCGACCACACAGCACACAGGACCTGGTTTACATGTACTTTATTGACGCCTGTGAGAAGCTCTTTGACGGCGAGCTCGAGGTTGGTTTGTTTGAGGAGCACATGCGGTGGTTCTTTGGTAACCAGGTAGGTAGCCTTGGGCCGAGCATCCACACATGTGCTGAAACAATTTCACAGGCCTACCTCTTGTTCACGTTGGACAAGCTCATTGCCGCATTCATCAAGCAGGTCAGAGGTGTTTGGCACATGGTCCGGAAATGACGCTCAGCAAATCCTTTAACGATTCTAATGGGCAGGTGCAGAGCGTGCTATCAGATAACAAGTCACAAGAACTGTGGATGATGCTCCAGGATGCGCGCAAGATCGAAAGGCTGACCAACCAGGATATGATCCGGTATCGTCGGGAGGCTGAACGGCACGTGGGATCGGATGAGCATTTATATCGCGTTGAATGGGTAGCTGCACGTTTGCCAACTCCGGATGACATACGTTCCTGACTGGAAATGGTACAGGATGGGGAATTGAAGAAGATGTTCATCCAGCTTCTCGAGAGCCACGACCCCAGTGCTGAGGTAGACCGGTCTGCGGTCGGGCGATGGCGTGAATACTTGGACTCGTACGTACTGCGGCAGCCTACAGAATGGGCGCCGGAGCACAAAGAAGGGCGGAGTGCATTATTTTTACGAAAGTGGGTGTGTTTTTCGGGGATGAGCTCATTCGCTGATCTGATGGACTAAAATAGATGGCTATCGACGGACGAGCTGATGGTTGGATGCGGCGAAATGAGGATCCGGATCAGTCTGGGCACGTACAAGCTGTTATACGAAGCAGGGTGCGAGGATGGGTTTATACAGCAACGGAGCAGAGAAGAAGAGAAGGAAGTGGAGGAGAGGGTGCGGAGACGGAACGAGGAGCGACGACGGTGTCGGCTATTGCAGGATTGACGGTTATTATTGGTCATTAGATTCGAATTGAATTAATATTATTTTTGGCGTGCGGAATAAACATTACTTAAGCTGGAGCCATTCCCGCCCTCCCTTCTCCCTCTCTTCAGTTCTTTGCTCGACGACGGGCTGGTCGCTGTGCACGACGTCCGGAGACATTCACGACAGGGGGAGAACGGCCCTGTCATTTTCTTGCTCTCGCTTCGTCCTCTCGGCTCGGTCTCCGCATTAAGCCACGCCGTGTCCGCAAGACTCTCTTGGCACGTCTTCTGGTGCTTTCCCGTATCATGGCCAAGCCAAAACATGGCCGATGCAGCAACCACGCCAGACTAATCTCCCTCTCCTCTCCAGACCCCCATTCCATTGCATCCATTCCCCCCAGCCCAGATCCACCCGCGTACCAGCCCGTCCGTGGGCGTCTCCATCCTCTTTCACGTTCCTCCCGGCGCTTCCCCTCCTCAGCCGTCCTCTCAGCCCTTGCGGTCATCGCGGCTACCCCTCCCGCAGTTGCAGGTGGCCCCCTTCCGACTCCTCTACCGACCCCACCTCCCATCTTCCTTTGCCCGTCTATCGAGCGCGACAACATCGACCCATCCCCGCACGCCCTCGTCACACTTTCCCCGCGTGCTGGCGCCTCGGCACCACTCCCAACCACCACATCGACATCTCCCTATTTTAAACGTCAAGCGGTTGCAGACAAATATGTCCAAGGATCCGACAGTCTATGGCGGAAAACTGACGCGTGGACATTGTACGGCTCAACAGTGCGTGTGATCCTAGCATCTCACCACTTTTTTCGGTCTCACCATGTTTTCCTACAGTGTTGCTCGAGTTCGACTGCAAGCACTTCGGGTATATATTCGCAACCAACTTCCTCTTACACCCCCACATCCACATCCACATCCACATCCATATCCACACCCTCCCCAATGCAGTTCGACACATCGGTGCTCCCCGTGGGTTGGGATAGCGCGACCAGCCTCAACCCCACAGAATCCACCATCATTCTTGCTCTCGCCATCATCTTGGCCGGCTCTATATGTGTTTTCATGATCGGCTGTGTCATTTGGAGAAAGCGAAAGAAAAAGACGAGGGATATAGAGCACAAACTTGCGCATAAGCTCCGCGCTGATGACGATCCCCAAGACAATGTGCGGGAACAAGATGCTCGGGGGAAGATGCGAATATGGGCAAGAGCAACTGCTCGATGGAAGTCAAATATTCGCCAATCAGCGCGCCGGCGGAGGAAAAGACCCATGGTCTCTTCCATGGCCAATCGACCGCTATCTCCGACCTTTTCCGACTCACCACAAGCGTCCGTCGTTGCTCCGTCTCGCCAGGGTTCGTCCGTGTCGCAGGAGTCGGATCCTTCTAGATCAGAAGCTGTCTCGCGTCCCACCAGTGACGCGATTGAACCACCCACTGTCCCACACGATCGCCCTCATTCTCCATCACCGCCCACCTACGGAGCGTCATTCGTTTCCAGATTCTCCCATGCACCCCCTAGCTCCGCTCCATCTAATTCGAGTTCGACCCCTTCACCTGACAGCCCACATCCAGTCCGACGCAGCGACCCGCCTTCCTTTATAGAAGACCAGCCCCCCTACATTCCTCCAAGTGATGGCCATGTTGCCACCGATGACAAGGCACAGCTTGCGCACATCCGCGAGCTGGCAAGTTCTCCCCCGACTATGGTCGATACGGCAGGTGCAAGTACAACCCAGTCGATCTCTGCACCAGAATGGCACGAGGTGGAAGATGATTTGGAGGACTTGGGAATCGACTTGAGTGAAGTGTCCATGTCCTCGCGCAATTTCGGCTTGCCTCCTTCCTTTCCCCCACCTCCTTCCAAGGCCGATGTACCTTCCGGTTACCTGGATAACCATACTCTCCGTCACGGTGAAGGAGATGACATCCTGGTTTCTCTTCTCGTTCCTGGGTTGTCAGGACCTTCACTCGGAGCTTCCCCGAGTGCACCTCCTCTCGATGATCCTAGTTTAGAGCCCTCTGCGCCTTCCTTGGAGGGCGATGATGATTTATTCCAAGACTGGGACGGGGCTTCATCTTACGTTCCTGAGGCTCCTACCGCGGCGGATCTGGACTCTACTCCCACCTGCGCGTCCTCCGCATCACGCGCTTCCTTTCCTTCTATACGGGAGTCTATCGCCAGCGATGGCATACTCCCTCGATACTATCCTTGACATTCTTGTAGGCTGAGGGACATCTTAATGGACTTGGGCACTCATGTACAAGTAATATACGAATCACTAATTATTTTTCTGCAAGCTGTTTGTTTCCTCCAAGTCACGTGATATTCTCGGTGTGATTGGCGTCGACGATCGAGTCTCTATCTCTCATGAAGGTCCAAGCTTCGCAATCACCACTACAGTCATGGGGAAGTCTCAAAAGAAACGGGCGATGCGCAGGCACAACCCGATGAGGGTCCCAGACTCACATTTACCCAGAGGTCTCGCATCTGCCGAGTCTGCCTCTACAAAGAAAGATGCTATTCTGCCGATTATTCAAAAGGTATGTCCTTCGCATCCAAGAGATTATTCACCTGGTTTAGTAATGTGTCCAAGATGGAGAGCCCTGACGGATCTGAGCGCAAATGGGCTTGTGTCGCGGTGTCTAACCTCATACAAAATGATCCATCCACCCGGAGGTTGTTGCAAGGCAAAAATGTGGTGGGAGCCTTGATCACCCGGCTGTCGGACAGTGAAGAGGAAGTGTGGATTGAGGCTGCTGGAGCTTTACGGTCTGTCAAATCGGGTCTCTTCGGGCGATCCTTGACCCTCCATACTCTAGAAATCTTTGTGTCGATGGAGGATATGACATTTGCGCGGAGATGTACAATAAAAACATCCTTGCCCCACTTAGGACGTTTGTGCCAAAGGTATGTGCATGTCAACATTCAAGGTATCCGCCTCATCGGACTTTATGGCTTTTCGCTCAAGATATCTACGCTCCTTGCTCAATTTCTTGAATCTCCAAGAAATGCCCCGGAAAATGCGAAAAAGGTAGTGTACGAGTTTGCTGATAACGTGATCACCATTTTATGGTGCTTGTCGTGAGTGCCTCTACTCCTCCTGACGTATTATCCGAGTCTCAGGATGATCAGGGAGACTTCGAACAAGGCTCTCAATGCCATCAACCAGATCAATCTTATTCCGTTTCTAATGTCCTTCTTGTCCTCCCGCGACAAGTTACCTATACCCACTGTAGTTGCAGCAGGTAGTTCTTTCACTGCCTCTTCACTTTCCACTTGACTAACTGATCTCATGCAGCCCAAAGTCTATATGTTCTCACAGACGACAATCAGACAGCAATAAATGAAGTTCGTTCTGATGCTGCATATAGTTCATGTCTGCTGGACACCGTGCGATGCGGCGAACATGATCCCAAAGGAAAAACAAAAGACCTCTCCAGAGACCGTTTCGAGACTCTTCAAGTCCTGTGCTGCGGTGAGATCCTTCGTGTTCAGATGTAGGGTATCATAGCTCAACCTGAGAACCCAGGCATCATAAACAATGTTTCACCACTGCCGCCACCTAGTCCTGCCTCCACCGTCGACATTAGCAACGATCTTCTGCTTCCTGTTCTGCGACCTGTCATTTCTTCAGTGTCGTTGGATGACGTGACACAACAGGTTCAAGAACTTGTAAACCGACAGGTTAGTTGTGTTACGAACCACCAAATCATTGTTGAACGTTCGCCCAAGGCAAACGAACTACCATCCATCGAAAAATTATCTTTAAAAAATGCACCAAAGTCAGATCACAAGTCACAGCCAGAGCTAGATCTCGAGCGGTTAGAAAACAGACTGAGGACGATTCAGCTTGCTCTTGAGATCTTGACAGAAGCATGCGCAACTCTGCCGGATACAACTTCGGGCATCTCGACCACTGAAAATGACGAAGACGACATGGAAGGTATGAATATCTCGATTCCCATTCGACAACTGCATAACCTTTTCAGACGAGGACGTGGAGATGAGCGATGACATGACAGACACACCACTAGACGAAACCATACACCCACGTCAAGATACGAAGCGATCCTCCACGACTCTCCTTCTTGAGCTAGTGCGACCCCTTTTAGTGTTGATCCAGCCAACATCTCTCTCTTTCTTGCCCCCATCCAACCCATCGATTCATCCTCCGACAACCTCTGTACTTAGTGCCATCCATGCGAGCGCTTTTGAATGTCTCAATAATATATTCCTTTCGCTCTCTGCCTCCCCGAGTGCGGCACTCATTGCGGATGAAGATGCTGGACATGGTGTTTGGTCTGAGGTATGGACAGCACTGTCCAAACTTGGACTTGACATCGTTCCAGGGCAGGAGCGCAAGCAGGAAATCTGGAAAATCGCCGTTGGGATCCTCTGGGGCGTCGGGAGTATCTGGAAAGGCAAAATGGTGAGAGACTCAGTTCAACGTACCTCGCTGTTCTCAACCGTCATACAGGTTCCAATTGATCAGCAAGTCCAGATCTTGATGAATGTCTGTGACTCGAGTACGGAGGTGCGGGTGCAAGTGAAATGTATCGGTACGCTAGAATGCCTGGCACAATACCCTGATTCCGTAGAGGCAAATCGAGTACGTGGTGTGATTCATATACGCCGAACTGTCCAATTCACGTTGTCCATAGGTGATATCAACCTACCTATTATCCATCTTACCGACTGCGACCACGCCATCGACCAAAAGCACTGAACCGCTCATCCAGGCAGTCTCCGCTCTGATCGATATCTATTCGGACGAGAGACTCTCGTACGATATCAACTTTAGGGACGGTAGGTTTCTCGACCGCCTAGTGGAGAGTGTCGAAGGGTTGAGGAAGGCGGTGAGAGCAGTTGATCGTCGAAAGGAACGAGATTTGAAGCTGAGAGGAGAAGAAGTGCGAGATAACCTGGTAGCATTCATAAAGTACAGAAGGGCACTTTGATGTTACTCCCTGGCTCTTACAAACTTGGGCAAGAACACGTGCACAAGTGAGGACTCCAAATTTGGACGCGGGGTAGATGGTCCGTGCGCGGGGATGTGGAGTATATAAGCGGGGAGTGAGCAGTTGGAACCCTCATACTTACCTTGATGGCACGCGCTCCTTCATGGAACTGGGTGTGTGGGCCGCGGGGACCTTCCATAGCACGGCGACCCTGTCCATACAGAGGGTAATCGCGGCTTGTATGGGCTTCGGCTCATGCACTGTCTCAATATTTTCCTGTCCTGCCACGGCCACTCTGGCTGGGCAGGCCATTTCTTTTTGTTCCTCTCTGCTGCTAACCCTAACCCTAGTTCATGTAACTTGTCTAGACTTTTTGTAATCCACTGTTATATAATATACTGCGAAAAGCTAGTTACATTGTAATTGGTATTCAACTGGTCAGCTTTCTATGATTTACCCAATAGTTGAACATGGAGTGGCATAATTGATATAGTTTCTAAAGATCAGTCATCCCGGACGACATGGGTCCTCTAACCAATGCATGATATGGTCAATTCTTGTGAAAGACTTGGTACATTGTGAAGGCCCACCTTGTTGCTGTCAAATGGATCCATGCCTGCAGCTACTCGGCTGCCTGCAATCAAAGCACTCCAGTCGATGATGTCCCATTTATGGGTACCCACTAATTTCTGCTCATGGTGAATGGACCTCGCGGTGATCATACGTTGGTGAGCAATATCCACCGCTGGCATCGGGCAGTTGAGTTCAGCAGTGAGGCGACGAATGTGCCTGATCAAGGACATTAACATCAAGCAATGCAGTGGAGCACTACCACTGACACGGAGTCTTTGATCCCCCCGTCGATAGCAAAACCGTTGGAACCGTCAAAGTGATCGTTCACCATGCGATCACCGTACGCGATCAAGCTAGTGTCTTCCTTAAATCAAGGTGATCAGGCTTCACAGGAATTCGATGCCTACCTGGGAGCAGGCATTATATCTACGTCCCTTGTCAGATATCGTAGCTAAACCATCGGTGGACATACCTTTGACGAGGCTATACACGGTGTGGGCACCGATTCCCGATTTTTCGCCCAGCGTGAGTGTCTCAGCGAGCAGTTCGTTGGCGCCCATGATCATGCCATTGCCGATCAGTTTGAGAGTAGGAGCTGAAGGATGAATGGTTGAGAAAGTGACACCGAGATATTGCAGTGACCTACCCTTCTCGATATTTCCACCAAGGTCGATGACCTTCCTGCCCACGCCAGGGACCGTAAGATATGCTACCTCTTTCTTGGATCGGTAGTCACCGCTCATTGCAATTACGAGTTTCCCGGCATCCGCTGCAATGGGTGGACCAAAGACCGGAGCTGCCACAAATCTACAGTGCACAAGGCTGGAGATAAGTTTGTCGATATCCCCTGAAAATTTCTCGTGAATATCCATGTATCTGTGCTGTAGGAGAATACTTGCCAGCAAGTGTAGGGTAGATCTTTCATGAGTCAGATAGCTGAAAATGGAGAGATCTGGGATAGACTCACCGTGCTGGTATCAACGAAGATCTTTGCTTTGGTGGGTGGTGTTTCCTGTGAGCGGGGAATGAGACACCGCCTGTTAATTTGTAAAGGAAAAAAACGAAGCAAACCGAAAGGGCCTTTGCGAACTCGTTGTATACGCTCTGCACAGCAGCATCGTTGGAAAGATTGGTAAAGATAACATCACACTCGGTAGCCAATTGAGCCGGGCTTGAAGCGACTTTGGCAAGCGACGAGCCGACCTGGTCCACAAGTTTCTGTGCCTTGGACAAGGTGCGGTTATATAACAGGACGGGGGTCGTGTTCGATTGCCGGCGCGATGTAGCGATGTTGCGCGCCATGAAGTAGCCCATGGCGCCAAGGCCATACCATCCGATCCTGAGGGGATGAGGCCCCGGGGTGGTAGGGCGGGAGAAGGGGATTCCGTCTAACTGCATGGTAGAGAGATTTGAAATGTCTGAGACACGGGCATCCAATATATACGAGTCTATATATATACCAGTCGAGAGAGATAGAGGGCTAAATCTGATACGCGGCGTGAGCGGGTTTGACCGAAAAAAAGGCAACCACTCACGGAGTCTCCAGAAGGTTTCAGTCATTATTCAAAGCTTCCGACAGTCAAAGGGCGCTGCGCCTTGGTACTATACGGACTCCCGCTGCGCCATTATTATCTACTGGAACAGCCCGGTTTGGCACAGTCGTGAACACCTCATGCAGTCACGTGACTTGGGGTACGACCCACGTGATCTATCTTGAATTACAGCCTTCAAAGCTTCTGGTCGTCGTAATACGGAGGCAATCAGGTCGTGTTGGCATTGACAGTCAACCTGTCCTTGCTCTGTCGGTTGTCCCTGCTTGCATTCAACCAACACCATGCAGCAGCAGGCCTATCCCATCGAGCACAAGGGCACTTTACTTCCAGGCCAGACAATATCTGTAAACAAGTACACTGTCCAGGTGGAGAGGTATCTCAGCCAAGGTCTTCGCCAGTCTCACCTTGCTGTTCCAGTGTCTGAGCACTATTTTACAGGTGGCTTCTCCTATGTATATCTTGTGAGGACCGCGACACCCGTGTATAACACGACCCATCATGTCCTTAAGCGCATTGCCGTTCCTAACGAGGTGTTGCTCACCGAGGTCAAGAAGGAAGTTGATATCATGGTGCGCAGTATGATTTCTAACCGCATGTTATCGCTTTACACCGTGATATCAGAGGATCCTGAAAGGGCACCCCAATATCGTTCACCTCATCGACGCCGCATGGCATAGGATGTCCAATGGCCAGTACGAAGTTTTTATTCTCATGGAGTTTTGTCCAGGTACCTAGTGTCCCGTTTTGTCCCCAGAGGTCTCATTTCAACAAACTCTAGGCGGAGGTATCATCGACATGATGAACAGGCGTCTCAGGGAACGTCTCACGGAAGCAGAGATTCTGCAGATCTTTGTCGACGTTCTTGAAGGAGTCGCAGCCATGCACAACCTACGACCAGCTTTACTACATCGCGACCTCAAAGTGGAAAACATCCTCCAATCATCTACTACTTCCTTCAAATTGTGCGATTTCGGATCGGCGACGCCAGTTGCATCCCGACCCCCATCCACCACACAAGAGATCAGGGCGCTTGAGGCTGATCTCAACCGCCACACAACTCTTCAGTATAGACCCCCTGAAATGATCGATCCATATCTACGCCGTCCTATTGATGAAAAATCTGATGTTTGGGCCCTGGGAGTGTTGCTCTACAAGCTTTGCTACTATACAACCCCGTTTGAGGAGCATGGTCCATTGGCCATCTTGAATGTACAGTACCGGATGCCGCCATATCCCGTATATTCTCCGCAACTGAACGGCTTGATCGGTACGTTGTCCCGTTTACGTGTCTTGCCTTGACTCATTTTCCGTGTGACATAGCATCAATGCTCCGTGAGCATGGCGCCCAACGCCCTTCCGTGTTTGAGCTCCTTGCTCAAGTTCATCGTATGCGCGGTACCAAATCACGCTTTGCCTATCAAATCGTACTGCAGCAACCTCTCTCATCGCGAGTTGTCCAATCCCAATCTGTCGCCCCACTTGACAATTTAGTGTCCTATCGTCCACCGTCCTCGACCACCACGCAACGACCCTCACCAGCGAAAAATACCGGCATCCAAGCGAGAGACAAAGTGCTAGAAGCTATCGCCCCGATGCGACGCGGACGTCCGTCTTCCTCTCAACAACAAGACCCTGTTGTGCCAGACGTATCGAAACCCCCCACTCCACCAAAGATACCGCTGGAAGCAACCAAGCCCCCAAAAGTCGATTTATTAGACGACCACTTCGGTGTGGAGGAAGATAATGCATGGAGAGCCATGAAGAGCAGTGCACCGAGTGATGAAGATATTAAAGCCTCCAGTTCTAGTAGTGCCGCAATGTCAGCGTGGAAGCTAAAAGGCGGCGCGCGGAGTGAACTGGATGCCACCTGGAGTGTCGAATCGCGTACCTCGGCTGATAGCGACGTGCGGTCACGTAGCGCCACCTTTGGGGACAACTTCGCGGAGAGCCTATGGGACGCATACGATAGTAACAGGGCAGGCTCTAATACGGCGTCCTCTACCTCAGCTGAGAAAACGGCACCGTCGAAGATCGCACCTCTGGAAGGGTCTCGAACTACGAAGCTTATCATTACCAAGGGAAAGGATGCCTTTGAAGGCTTGGGCTTGACATCTTCTACACAATCCGCTCCAACCCTTGGTGAAGCGCGCAAGTTGAGGACTGGGCTGGCGGCAGTAAATGCCTACAATCGTCTCACCGTCTCACCTGGTCCCTCGTCGACAACGGCGAAGCCAAAGCCTACAACCGCTAGCATAAAACCAACACCCTCGCCTCGTCCATCAGTCTCATACGCAAACTCACCATGGAGGACTAGTCCTGCTGTTCAGACTATGTCAAGCTCAATCTCCTCAACCACCCCAGCACTTTCTCAGATTGGTGATTTTTCTGCAGAGATACGGTTCCCTTCTCTGGAAGAGTTGGATGCTACTATTGCCCACTCACAGAAACCCACTCGTTATACCACACAGCCAGAATCGAACCTCGGTAACCAGAGTATTATTGATTTATCAGTCCCTTCAACTTCTTCAGTACCTTTTCGCCCACAACCTCAGCGTTCGGTTGCGAGTTCTACGATGGTACGAAGTAACTCTCGTTCCAAACAAGTTACAGGCACACCGGTTCGTGAGACAGAGGAAACGTCGAGGCTTCCAGAACGTTTGGAAACTGGCGAAGGCATCCCACCAGCGAAGCGTTCCAGCAGTCGTCCACCATCACGGTCATCGTTATCTGCGAAACACGCGGTCAATGCATCCTCCAAACCTTTGGAGACCCAAGACTTGCTTCACTTAACAGGCGACCCAACCAGTACTCTCTGGGCTCCACAAAAGACTCGGGAGTATAAAGACTGGCTGACGGGAGATAACGACACCTTGGCATCGCCAACGAAAGACCGTGGAGTCTCCGACACGAATCCCCAAGAGACACCCGTACTGCGCGAGTTTACGCATAAACGCTCTTCATTTGTCGAAAAGAATAATGTCCATATACAATCACCGCAAGAAGCCATTACCGGCCAACAGTCGCCTGACCACATCATTCGGACATCGACCACCCCTTCCCCGACCAGGGGAAACTCGCGGAGTTCACGGTCCAAGGAGCACAAGGAAGGTACGAGCCTGACCCCAATCCACAAAAATCCCATGCTCTCGGGTCGACTCCCGCCTGCCCCACCGACACGTTCCTTGAACACCAGTAAGGATTCACCCACGGGGTCAGCTACTCGTTCTTCACGCAAACGATCTTCCTCTTCAGATGACTGGAAGGCACAACCAACGTTAGAGTCCCCGCGAGAGGGGAGAGTGTCTTCAAGTGACGAGGAGACTCCCGAGGATGCTGGTGGATTTATGGCATCTAAGTCAGCAGAGAAGGCGTCGGGTCCAAGGCACAAAGGAAGGCAGAGCTCTGTGCATGACTTGGTTGATTTATGGGGTGGTGGTGTTGTTCAGACTAGAGAGCGGCGGAAGGATGTAGTTCTGGATCCATCCACTGATCCCCCCGACGACTCTGTAACGAAGCCACGCAAAAGTCGATCCATCGCTCTGCCTTCTGCCACGAAGTTCAACACAGCCTCACCACAACGTCTACAAGTGGCGAATTCCGGGGCGACTGAGGCGCCACGATCACCTAGCAAATCCCCGAATCGGCGTTCTCCAAACTCCCATGTGAAACAGATGTCAGCTGTAAATTCAACTCCTAGTACGCCGACGACCGCCTCTCGAGGTCGCCCACAATCCTTGCTTGTGTTCCCGATGTCGAAGTCTACCTCTGAGGGGAAGTTGGATACACCTGTGACACCCTTGGGCCTGTCTGTTCCGCAAGACGGCTCACGTGCGGGTGGCGCCCGTCGACCATCGATCACGGATATGGTCCAGAGATATGAGGCTATTGGCAAAGTTGCACCCCCTGGTCCTCATCCCCTCCCTAAATCAACCATAGCATCAGGAATAACGTCAACGACCACAGGACGCGCTTTGCATCAAGGCCTACATTCTCCAACGACCTCCAAATTCTCCCCTTCCCGGGTTGCTCCTACATCCGACGATCTTTCTTCGGCTGTCGACACCGATAAGCGCCAATTGCTGACCAGCCCAAGGCCTAGCCACACTGGGCCAACGGACAGATGGACGGACATGTCCACAAGTCAGAGTTCAATTTCGGGGTTGCCCACGACCCCATCCAGCAAAATGTTGTCAGTCAGTTCTTTCCAGGGAGGTATTGATGGGTTGCCTTCTGCCATGGCCCTTGCCGCAAAGGTCACCCCACCATCTGAGGAGGATCCGCGCCCGCCGTCCCCTGAAAAGCCCTATCAGGGTGTCGGCAAACTCATTGATCAGTGGCAAAGAAAATCAGAAGAGGCTTCTCGCAGTCCCGGTCCGAGACGGGGGGTTACCACAAAGCGAGCTGGTCTCGTTGGTGGAGGTGGAGGTCGAGACGGTTGAGTATCGTGAGACAGTGTATTTTCACATGGACTATCGTCTACTTTTTACTATTTACAAGTGAGATAGATCGAATGGACTTTGCAGGTGAAGTCCCAGGCGATAATTTTGCTCAGAATCCAAGATCGATTTCGACCTGCAGGGGAAACGTTTAACTTACCCCTCCAAGGCTAGGCATTCAAAGAAAGCAAACCTCTGCGACGCGACGCTCGATCTCTCCGGCAAAGCCATCCACAAAGGACTGGAACGTCTCTTGGACTTCGAATGCCTCGCACTGCTTGCATTTTGAAGACAATATTGCTGATAGGGCATCCTTTACGAGTTTTTTGTCTTTTACCGCGTCGCCGTGAGGGGCTCTTTGCAAAGCATGTCCCGACTTCCTCATATACTCGAGCCACCACGTGTGCACCGACACGCGGTCCAATCGACCACGTGGATACTTGCGAGATGGCGGATATTTGACTGTGGTCCATCCTACATCTTCATCATTTTCATAGTCGTCGCACCCAAACAAGGCTGATGAGCCCGTATACACGAACCACGTATGATCGTCCGCCAGAGAACTTGCAGCCGTCACGCATGCCTCCCTATACAAGAGAAGGCGCCATAACTTGCCAGCGTGAATATTTTCTAATTCTGGCACGTATCCGCGTATCCACGTCGGCAGAGCCAAGGTGTGCTTGGCCGCTAACCGCGCCGGCTCATAAAGCTCGTGTTGGCATGCGAGGGCATACATCCTCACGGGGTCTTTGCGGAGAAACGAGAGATTGGTGAGCTCTTCGAGTGCCACGGAGCGGACGTTCTCCATGTCGTATTTCGTCGCTGCCTCGATAACAGACCCAAGCTCGCAGATACTCTCTACCCTGAACTGTTTCCCAGTGCAACTAGCCGGATGGCACAGGGACAGGATATGCTCGAGCGTGCGGCTGTCCTCTGGCAGATCAATGACCGGACGTTCATCATCGACATTGCTGGGTGTGTTTGGCTGTGGTAAGGCGAACATGGAACTGAAGATAGGGGACGATATGGATAAAAGGGCCTTCCAAGAATAAAACGATTTCCCATCCGATGAGCGTAGGATGACATCGGTGGTGTGCTGTTTCAAGTCCGTTTGCATGATAGGCGAGGTGTGGGTTATGTCTCCTTGACGAGCTGAGACAACTCTTGTTTTAGGGGCCGATGACTCTTCTAGTGGAGTTTGCGTGCCAGCGTGACTCACCACTTTTGGGCACGCTTCCTGGCTGTGGTCGAGGGTCCAGCGGGCCTCCTAGTATTTAGCAGTACTTGACGTTGGGATCCACAAGGCTAACCAATACCTTTGTTCTTACAGGAGAGACGGGTCCCGTAAACGTTAAAGTCCTTGGAAACAAAGTGTCCGGCGTCGCATCACGAGAGAACGCGCAACACCCATCTACATTGACGCAGAACGAGTCATCGGGGCAACCCGTGCCAAGTTGTTTCAGATACATCAAGGTAACACGACCGTCACGGTGTCCTGTCACCATCGTCATCGTCAACATCAAAGACGTGGGTATCGGAATCTAGGTGACGGCGTGAGCCGTCAAACGTTGCTCGCGCAACGTCCCTGCCTTTACCGAGTTGCCATGATCCCCCATCGGCCCTGTTTCCCTGAACCAGCTCGGTATCGCCGGCAATACCGAGCTCGAGAGCGGCGGCGTCTGCACGAGCCAAGTTGGACTCGTTTGGGTGGATAAATATGCTGTCCGGCTTTGACCTCGCGCGAGGTCTCCCAATGGGACGACGTCTTCCAAACGAGATCCCAAGGAGGGGCTCTTCCAGCCTGTGGGAGATATCTTTCGATCAGTTCTCTGGTTAGTTAGTTTCGTGGACGTACTGTCTCTCTGAGTTCGGTTCTTGGTATTCAATATATTCGATGGCGAACTGTCCTATAGACAGCGTGATTACCTGAAGACAGGGTCAGACAACCAAGGGTGTAGTGTTCTTCGATGGTGGGGTGGGCTTACGACGATAGCAATGGCTCTAGGAAACACAGTCACGATCGAGTTTCGGACGACGTTGGAAGTACGCACCCTAGCTGATTTGACATCGCTACGAGCATATATAGTCTACACGTTATGAGTTGGTCTGACGCCTGCGACCAGGCAAGAGGACGTTTTCAAGGACGGAGCGCTTACAGTCGTAGGAAGGTGACGAAACCATACACTGAACTTCTCCAGGCTGCAGTCGCAAGCCGCGAGTGTCGTACCGTACGCGGCTGTATGTTTTTACTCAAGACAACAGTCAGAAACCTGCAAGGAGGATGGTGAGCGCAACAGCCAAGGGATGTTGCCATGAGGGAAATGGGTGGATACCTCTCCAAAAGACATAGTGTGGTTATGAGGACGGCGCACAGGACGAATGACGAGAGGGATTGCAAGCGTAGGGAACGAAAGAGAACATGTTCCCCAAGGAAGTCGAGATGGAGATAGTCTACCCACCCGTCCATGATCATGTTATCGTACAGTAACAGACGTCCAGCATTACGTTATATAACATTAGCGTTGTGCCTTCCGCTCGGCAGCGAGCGCTACCGCTTCTCTAGCCTTCCGTTCCCTCCACTCGCACGAATCCCGATATTCGCATGTGCTAAATATCGTCAAGTACGCAACCGCCACGCACAATAAACCAACGAGAACTTACAAGCACCGATTTGTTTGGCCGACGTCGACCCCCCTTGCGGTTCGCGCGCCAAACCACCATTGGAGAACGTCAGCAAGATGTGTGTCAAGTTCATCGTCGTTCATTCTGAACTCTTTCGTTCCAATAATGGGAGACATATCGACTGTAGTTCCGTTCACGGACGGTCTTAATTCATCAAACGGAGGGTCATCTAAGTCGGACCGATATCAATATCAAGTCTAACTGTTTCTAGCATGGGTTCTCACCATCCTCGAGCGATTTATCCGCCGGCACCTTGGCAAGTGCCTCGTGTGCACAAGTCAGTAGCGACTGCTGGATTGCCCAAGCTAACATGGAATCGGTTTGGCCGGCATCCAACGGGGTGATGAGGTCCTTCCAGACGGCAGATGCACGACCGACGAACGAGGGCCCGACTTGCTTGACATTCTGTGCCACATGATGAGCAACGTGGTGAGCTTCCTCATGCCCCATTTCGCAGAGGCTCTCTTCGATGGCGCGAGCGAGGTCCAGTTCTTCTTCGAGTGCGAGAACCTCAAGGGGGTCGTCTATGTCCATGCTCTCTATAGCTTTATGTTTCCCCTTTCCTCGTTGTTTACCTACAAACACTGACCGACGATAAACGATCTGCAGCTGTGGACTGACGCCTACGAGACCAGGACGTTTCCGTTGAACCGTAGAGATCCATTCCGAAACCAAGCGGTTGAGATGTACGTTACAGTCCATAGGATCTACCCGTCGTCGTTCCCAGACGATGTCTTTCAAGAATTGCTTTGAGAAAGGTTTTGTGGGATCAAGGTTTAGTCGGCTCCAGAGCATATTGAAGTCGAATGCTTCGGGTTCCAGAAGAGAAGAGAGCATGCGGTGATACATCATAAGCTGGATGCGCGGCGAGAGGGAATCTTGGTCCAAAGGGATGCTCGAGGATCGGCGCGTCTTGTAATCAAGGATTCGCAGCTCGTATGGGTCACCAGGGATGCAAGTCGACGTTGTGGAGGTTGCCTCTTTGTTCGGTTCAGCTGCGCGGTCTGTGTGCATCACAGATGCATGGGTTGGGGAATCCAGATCAGAGGAACCGGTTTCATGCGTTCGCTGCTTCTTCTTTGGTGGGGAGCCAGGGGGTAGGTTCGGGGGAGGTGTTGGCGAGGTGACTTGGTCCTGGCTTCCTTGAGTGAGGGGTGACCGGAGTACCTCGTCCTTGAAGATGGGTCAGGAAGTGGAGTGTGGTTACAAACGGGAAAACACGTACAATGACGCCTAGAACGACCTGGGCGTGTGTGATTGCGAACACGGGGAGTTCCCTCTGGTGGTATATGAGGACGGTGGGGAAAGGACGAGAGAGAGGTAACTACCGTGATACCGTTGGAGACTAGTTCGTTGAAGCCATCGATGAGCTGCAGAAGGCTGAGGAATGACGATGAAAGAAGGGATGTACACAGTGTCAAACGACTGACCGAAGACCGAAGCGTTCCTCCTCGGAGGCGAGGTGGACGACGAGTTTGTCGGGACGGAGCTCGTTCTCCAAAGCTCTGTGGACAGACTTGGTAGGGGGTCA
>QFEL01001144.1:0-11685 GCA_003316195.1 Neoboletus brunneissimus | reverse complement strand
GATTCTCTTCGGTGTCGTATGGAGACTCCGAGTAGGTGGCATGCCACCCGTAGAGTTCAGAGGGATGGGAAATGGTGGGCGGTTTACGATGATAGTAACCGCGGTAGAGAGAGCTTAGCTTTTGTTACGGTTTGACCTGGGAGGGGCGACCGTAGACCCGAAGGTGGTAGCTCAAGCTAGAGGCGCGGGGTGGTACTGAGGTTGGACTGGGGAGACGCGGGCGAAGGCAGGGATCTGAGGTCCGAGGCCTAAGTCGACTCAGGTCTAATGCCTTGTTGTTGAGTACAAAGAATGCGAGGGTCTTGACCGGTCCAGCGATGTTACAACTCACCTAGCCCCTATCCCTTTTTCGGCTCAACCCCTGTCTCACACCTGTGACAACCACCCGCACACTTGTACCCCGCCCCTCGTCTTTGTCCCTCCTGGCTTTAGGAGACCGTCATCGTCCCTAATGTGACTCCTTCGCTTGGTCTAACAACTAGACACCACTCGGACTCTTCATCTTCCGTCCTCTCCCCACCCCGAGTTACCTCCCCCGTCACACCCTCCGCCATAGACCTGTTCCCGTGCCTATCCAGGAACGCCCTTCTCCCCCGACACCTTGGACCTTCACCGGTCACATCTGGGGATCTTCCCCATCACCGTCATTTGTCCTCGCATCTGCCCAGGATCTTCCCCTGGTGCCCTCGTACGCTTTCTCCCTCTTCTTATTCACCTTGCACACTTTCATCTACCTTACCTTCGGTGCTATCGGCACACCCCTTACCCTAGTCATGCATCTACCTACGTCATGCTGTAGTATTTCCCCTTCGCCCCACCTACGCGACCCTTACCTTGGACATTTCACACTTGTCACCCCGGCTTGCGCGTCTCTCTGACGTCCTCGCCCTTCGCCCATGCCCTTTGCCCACATTCGGGCTCCTCTTCATTCGTTATCCTTATATACTGGACGATCCCAGCTAGTAGAGCTCTAGCTTCAGCTTACTGGTTCCACCACTGGACTTGTACCTCGTCCCCATCGATTATACCCTTGTATTCGTGTATTCCACCTATGCAACACCTTTGATCGCCTTCTTCCGTCGTCTGGCACCCCTGTCAGGACGTCCTCGATAAGAAGCCGTCTACCGGTCTACGTCTCGGGCCTACCCCGGGTTCGAACGTAACAAGCAACAGGCGAAGACGGATCGCACAAAGGTGAGCTTGTTTAAGGTAGATTTCGGGAAGCTAAGCTAGGGTATGAGTGCGCTAGCTAGCTGTTTAAGTAATGTACCCTACTGCGCACAGACTGGGTCAGGAAAGGTAAGTACAGGGCGAAGGGGAGGGGGTGCGTGTGGTGTCCGAGCGGGGGTACTACAGCAAGGGCACGAAAGGGAATGGAACGGAGGCAGTAGCCGGAAATGAAGAGCGGAGATGAAAGGGGCGCTGCCCGGGGCGGAGGGGAAGGGTTCGAAAAGAACCCAGGCAAGGCTATGTGGTTTTAGGGTTTAAGGTGAATAGGCACCGATGGAAACCGGTGACGAGTCACGGTAAGACGAGTCATGGTAAAATGAGTCACGGTAGGACGAGTCAAAGGAAAGAGGCATGGACGAAAAGAAGGAAAAGAGTAGTCGTATGAATGAATCGTAACAGAGTGGTGGCTCTTGGTGACCTTCTCGAGAGAAATGAAGATGCCCCCATGCTCCATCTCCACATGCTGTCCCCTCAGTAGTTGCACTGCCTTTCATTGCCCAGTGTCCTTTTGAATCTCTGGCTTGAATGTATCCCACATGGTGATCTTCAACAGTGGCGGGCAGTTGTGATCTGAATTCTGCACTACAACTATGTGTTACAATCCATTTCTACGTCTACCCCTTTCTCCTCTTTTTCCTTCACTCGCACCAGCTCCACCTATACTTCTCACGCCTCACGCTGCCATTAGTCATGGTCGGTCACGACTCCTTTCATTTAAACCTTAAAGCCACATAGCCTAGCCCAGGTTCTTTTTCGAACCCTTCCCCTCCACCCTGGGCAGTGCCCCTTTTCATCTCCGCTCTTCATCTCTGACTATTGCCCCCGTTCCATTCCATTTCGTGCCCTTGCTGTAGTACCCCTGCTCGGACACCATGCGCACCCTTCCCCCCTGTGCCCTGTACTTGCCATTCCTGACTCGGTCTGTGCACAGTAGGGTACATTACTTAAACAGCTAGTCAGTGCTCTTGTACCCTAGCTTAGCTTCCTGAATCTACTCTCTGAAGCTCACCTTCATGTGATCCAACCTCGCCTGTGACTGGACCAGCTTGGCCCTTCACATCCTTCGAACTCGACAACAAGGCCTTTGACCTGAGTCGTGAGGCCTCAGACCTCTGATCCTCGCCTCCACCTGCATCTGTACCTTGAGTACTCTCTGTACCCTATCATCGCCTTCACCCTCGCCCTCCTAGCTTAAAGCTTTTACCTTTCGGGTCTATGGTTGCCCATTCCTCGGTCGAACCGTAACACTATGTCTGTGGCAGCAGAGGGCAAGAATGCCCCTCATAGGTACCTGTGCATGCCGAGGTTGGAGGTGGGGGTCAAGGAGGCATCTACCTTGAAGTAAACACGGCTGACACTTTGAAACATGGCCTGCACCATCAATCCTTGATACAACAAATCAGTTAGGAGGACTTGGCCATGCTTCTCCTTGCAATGTTTAAGCATAGTTTGCAAGTCCCGGATGCTGTACTCACAGCTAGCACTGGCAGTGCATGAGAGCCCCTCCTCCGGTGGGGCAATGCCTTGCACCAGGGGTCCACCTGCCCGGGAAATGGGCACTTCATTCGGCCTCTCATGTACCCCCCAATCTGCACAAAGTGCAAGTAAGTTCGCTTTGTCACCCTGTGACACTGAATAGCTGTGGTTGTTTTTCAGATGGCCAACTGTCATGCCTGAGGTGAGTCCTACTTGGCACTCCCTGCAAATGAGAATTAGGAGCTGCTTGTGCAGCCACAACCCAAGCCTCTCGAGCAATGCCCCTCCCTTCAGGTCATTCATCTTAGGCACTACCTGGGTGCATGCCGCATGCTCACTTCCTTCTAGCAAGGACTCGCCATCAACAGGTCAGCTGCCCAAGCACTATTTCAAGAGTGTACCTGAGCCTGTTACCCCCTGTGGCCTAGCCATCAGGAGCTTCTGTGCAGTGGCAGGTCTCAATGTTTTGGCCATGCTGGCTCTTGCAGCTGCACTCCCTTCAGAGTGGAGGGTAAGGCCATAGGAGGTTAGCAGTAAACTGGCCTATCACGGGAAACAAAACTTACCCTCCGAACTTTCTCCATCTGCTTTCTTCATAGATAGCTGGGTGGCCAAACCCTCTGATGTAAGATAGTGCACATCCTTCAGGTGCTTCTTTAACTCATCTCTTCCCCTGTAGGACCTGCCACAGCCCTCTAAGGGGCAGTGAAACTTGCCTTCCTCTGGCCTCACCATATATTCCTTCCCATCTACAATGAATGGGCCGTAGTCCATGTACTCATTCGAGCAATGGCAGTGAAGATGCTCCCCGCTGGCGAAGAGTTGGCCACAAGCTTTGCATGTGATACTCATTTCTGGCATTAGATGGTTTGATGTAGGATATAGAAGTGCTGAGAATGAGGCTATGATGAAACTATAGGCGACTCTTTGTGGAATGCTTTTTCAAATGAACCTCGCTCTTTTATATCACTCACTCTGGCACCTCTCTATGAAAGCTTTGTGAGCCCATGGCAACCCGTCGCAGGCTTGGCATTGGCTGCACCTGGTACTGTAGAGATTCAGGCTGCTCCAGACCACTTTAACCCATCACACTCAATTTTTTCTGAACAGAACAATACATTGATTTTGACCCTTACACAATGGCTCCACTGGCAGCCAGGCCAATGATGGAGTAGCTGCTGAGTTACTTAAAAGAAATTTACCCTGTCACCTCCAGGGTCTCAGGGCCTCACAGGGCAGAATTTACATAGATCCAGACCTTGTTCCTGAAAGTAATGTGAAGCACTGTAATTTAGCTATGTGGCTGTAGATCATACTCCATAAAAGGAATGCACCTTGAATGGCTTAGACACTAGGCACCACACATTATGTTGGTTGCCATACAATAGCGCCAACATATTCTTAAGAGGCCCAGCCAACCAAATAGCCAAGCCTTGCAGCCTAGATTGTGACCTAACCCAGACCGCCATAACTTAGCCAGATGCCAGGACTCATAGCAACTATTCAAACTCGCTACCACCTGGTAAACAAAACCAATGCCTATGCAACAGTGGAGCCAATGACTAATGCTGGTGAGGCCAGTCTCAACACTCCAAAGATCTGGCAGGGTGGCAGCACTCACAAGGGAACTTCCACCATTGTTGCCGTGGTTGTGACCAGAAAGAGACCAGGTGTCAAAGAAGGGCAAAGAAGAAGAAGCTGCTGGCACAGGCAAATGAAGGGATTGTGAAGATGTTGACGAAGCTGGTGGTGCAGAAATGAGTGTTGAGTATGGTAGGGAGCTGGTTGTTATCCTCAACAAAGTTGGCTTGAAGCAGCCTAAAAGTAGTGGAGGGCAGATGGCTGGGCAGCAGAGCCAAGACTGCTGCTGAGGGGGAGTCTACTATTGAAGGACTTCTTGAAGCAGGTTTGGAACTAGTCGAGTGGGATGGCATGTAGGTTCCTATCCTTAACAACATGCCAAGTTCAAATGCTGACCAACCACCCCAAGAAATCCTTATGCACTCCTGGACAACTCAGGCCATGTCATTGTTGTTCTTGTAGGATGAGCAAGGGGAACTTTCGAAGATGCCATCCTCGAGGCAATGTCTGAATTCGAGGGACATGGCCTCAACTTCCACTTAGCAGAGGAGGATGTAGGGGAGGCGTCCCATCGGAAGCAACCCAGGAGGGGCAACTTCCATGCTGTGGTCATGGGAGTTTCCTATGGTGGTGGGCAAACAGTGCATGATACACTACTTGCCTGGCTTCCTGCCTAACCCACCAACAGGAGCCAATGAATAGCGCTGTGCCCACAGCATACTGTGATGCAATAAAAGGATTGAGGGACAGCATGGCTATGTGTAGGTTGGCTAGCTTCCAAAACCATGCATGGCTGCTTCTGTCCCAAAATATGCAGCGGCTCGAATCTAATTACATTTTGCAGAAGCATTCAGGTCATTTTTCCCCAAGACACACAAGTACTACGAAAGCACGTTGTTGAAACTGTACTGTGACTGCCCACACTTGCGGCATCCATACGAAAATTCCATCATGCCAGCGGCAGCCTACAACTTGGGCCTGACCACAGTCTGTTGCCCCCATCAAGATTCAGCCAACTTGTCATTCAGCATCTGTGCCATCATTGCACTAGGTCACTTCAATCCCAAAAACAGGGGACATCTGGCATTGTAGGAGCTGGGTCTCATCATCAAATTTCCTTCAGGAGCAACAATCCTCATCCCATCCATGGTCCTCACCCATTACAATGTGAAGATTTGGAAGGAAAAGACCAGGTACTCATTTACCCAGTATGCCACAGGACCCTCTTTTCATATATTGAGGATGGAATGAAGTCAGAGAAAAAGGCAATGCAGGATGCAGCACTGGAGTTGGAGATAGATGAAATGCTTAGGTGTTCTGAAGCAAGGCACCAGCATTGGGAGAATGTACTGGCTTTGTTTCCTCACATAAGCGAATATGCATTCCCTTCTTCTACTTAGGATGTGTGGAAGGGAGGGAGGGAAGGTTGAGCTGGTGCATGCTACCATAGTGAACAAATATAAACGACCCTTGGGCCGGGTGCAAATAAGTAGCTATGTCAATCAGCCCATGTCTGGGTAAAACGAATGGTGCATCATTCTGCATGCTCTCACAGCTTTCCCAGTGTTACAATCTGTTCCTACATCTACTCTTTTCCCCTCGCTCGACTCAACCTTGCCTATGCCCCTCACGCTCTGCACTTCCATCTGTCACAGTCAGTCACAACCCTTTTCATTTAAACCTTAAACTACACCACCTAGCCTGGGTTCTATTCTGAACCCTTCCCCTCCACCCTGGGCAGTGCCCTTTTTCATCTCCACTCTTCATTTCCAGTTATTGTTCCTATTCCGCTCCTATTCATGCCCTACCATGCACACCCCTTTCCCTTCACCCTGTACTTACCATTCTTGACTTGGTCTGTGTGCAGTAGGGTACACTACTTAAACAGCTACCTAGCACTCTTGTACCCTAGCTTAGCTTTCCGAATCTACACCTTGAAGCTCACCTTTGCGCAATCCAACTTTACCTGTCACTGGACTGGCTTAGTCCCTCGCACCCCTAGTACTTGACGACAAGGCATCTGACCTGAGTCGACTGAGGCCTTGGACCCTCGATCCTCACTTCCACCTGCATCTTTGCCCATAGGCACCCCCCCTTTTATACCTTGCCCTCGCCTTTGCCCCTGCTCCTTGAGCTAGAGCTTTTACCTTTCAGGTCTACAGTTGCCCACTCCTAGGTCGAACTGTAATAAAAGCTAAGCTCTTCTCACTGTGGTTACTATCATTGTAAACCGCCCACCATTTCTTATCCCTCCAATGACTATGGGTGGTGTGCCACCTACTCAGATTTCCCATATGACACTGAAGAAAACCCTCCCTCTGAAGAAGAGTCAGAACAGTCTACTGACCTCAACGTCCCCATCCCTGACGAGGAAGAGGAACACTCTAGCCTCCTTCTAAGCCATCAACTCTCTGCGCAACTCTTCCTTCCTCAAGAACCCACCCCACTCTCTCCTACCCCAATCGCTATCCAACCCATCTTTCCCCTTCCTGCCCCTCCCCCTCTTGCCTCACATCACCTGCCACCTAATCCTCGACCACCTGCCCCCCCCATTCCCCACTATGTCCTCAACCAAACCTGTTGAACTTTGCATCGGAGCCCCTGAGGCCTTCAATGGGGACTATAAGAAGTCCAAAGTGTGGCTGGACACCGTCCAGTTCTATCTCCTTGTCAATGCTGATGTCTATAACTCTGAAGACAAAAAGGTTGCATTCACCCTCTCCTACATGACTGAAGAAACCACCAAGACATGGGCAGAAGCCTTCTGTAAACAAGCTATCACCCCCACTATTGTAACCTTCGGGACTTTCGCAGACTTTGGCAAGAAGTTCTACAAAGCCTTTCAACACCAGGACACCATCAGAAATGCCATCACCTGGCTCTCCACCACCCAGATGATGCTGAAGTGTGATAGAACCTTCAAACCCCCCCTTGCCACCTACATCCCTGAATTCCAAGGCTGTGTTCAACAAGCCGGCATCAATGACAATAACATTCTCATTGGATACTTTGCTGCAGGAATCCCCACCTCGATGATGAGGCGCATCATGGCCCTTGACACCGTTCCCACCACCATCGCCGATTGGTACTCCAAGGCCATTCACTTCCAGACATAGTGGGAGCGGGCCAACGAGATCGCCAAGAGAAACCAACAACCTACCTGCCAGACCTACCAATCCTTCGCTCCTACCTCCACCCCCAAGAGAGACCCAAATGCAATGGACACTTCGGCCATCAAAGTTGAGAAGATGACCCCAGCCATCAGGAAGCAGTGTATGGAAAAGAAGCTTTGCTTCCACTGCCGTAAGCCAGGTCATATGTCCTTCCGCTGCCCCCACTTTGCCTCCCCTTGCAAGCAAGTGAACGCTATAGCCGAGGAAACCAAGGATAAGGGCAAGGGAAAGGAGAAAGACGATGTCCCCAACCTGATTGACTGTGAAGATGATGATGAAGACACCCCGGCTGTACATCGGGTTCACTACACCTCCTTGGGTTTTTAAATGGGGAAGCAGCCTCGACGCCTCCTTCCCCTACTTCTTCCTGTGCATCTGTACTAGTACAAGATATTTCCAAGAAAATGCAAATCTCTGTTCAAGTAATCATACCATCACACACCCTCAAAGCTGTCAAAACCCAAGCCCTCATCAACAGCAGTGCAGACATCTCCTGCATCGACTGGGACTTTGTCCACAAAAACCACCTCCCCATCTGACGCCTGAAGAAACCTATCCTAGTCTGAAATATTGACACCTCCTATAACAAGGATGGGGTGATCAAGTTCACCGCCAACCTCTTTGTCAACATTGAAGGTATCACTCAGCGAGTAACCTTCCATGTCATGAATTGTGGACATGAGAACCTCATCCTCAGCCTCCCCTGGCTTTGCTCCACCAACCCTGTCATTGACTGGGCTGCCCCCTCCATCTGACTCGACGAGTCCATCAATCAATCTGAAGAACTCTTCCTTGCTCAAGCAATGGACACCCATCGCCATGACTCCAAGTTCCATCGCTCAGAAACCCCTCACCTCCGAAGACATGTTCACACCACCCTGACCAAAGACTCTCACCTCTACTCCTATCTTGACCACCTCTCTGAAAACAAATGGATTAGAGCAACCTACACAGAATACACAGTTAACCACATTCTCAAATGTGGCTCCTGCTTCATCTCTGGGACTCCCTTCTCGTCCAAAAGTTGACTACCGCCACTGATCTTGCCATAGCAGCTGAAGCTGCAAAGAAACCCGTCATACTCCCCCCTGAATACTCCTGGTTTGCTTCCGTCTTTGACGAAGGAGCCACCGCTATGCCACCATCCCGCCCCTATGATCATGAAATCAACCTCGACAAATCCTTCGTCCCAAAGATCGCCAAAGCCTACCCTCTCGCCCCAGAAGAACAGCTCATGGCAGAAGTCTTCTTAGATGAAAACCTTAAAGCTGGAAAAATCCACCCCTCGAACTCTCCCCAAGCTTCTCTCTTCTTCTTTGTAAAGAAGAAGGACAGTTCTCTTCACCCCTGCCAAGACTGTCAGTATCTAAATGAACATATGATCCACGATGCCTATCCCCTTCTATTAATATCCAACCTTGTCGATAAACTCTGTGGCTCTCGACTCTATACCAAGTTCAATGTGCGATGGGGGTATAACAATGTCCGGATCAAGGACAGACACCAGTGGAAAGATGCATTCATCACCCACAAAGGCCTCTTCAAACCAATGGTCATGTTCTTCAGAATGACCAATTCCCCCACCACATTCCAACAATTTATGAACAACTCATTCTCAGATATGATCGCTGAAGGATGGCTTATCATCTACATGGATGATCTCCTCATCTTTTCTTCCAATGCAAAAACCCACGAAGAGCATACCAAATGTGTTCTTAAACGTATGACGGAGCTCAATCTCCATCTCAAGCTCAAAAAGTGTACTTTCGCTGCCAAAGAAGTCAAATACCTTAGTATGATCGTCAAACCCAACAAGCTCGCCATGGACCCAGTTAAACTTGAAGGCATCTCCGCCTGGTCCCAACCCACCACCATCAAAGGAGTCCACTCCTTCCTTGACTTCACCAACTTTTATCACTGGTTCATCCCCAGTTATTCCAATGTCGCTCACCCCCTCATCAACCTTACCAAAAAGACAACTGAGTGGGAGTGGTCCCCTGCTTGCGAATCTGCCTTCCAGCAGCTTAAACAGCTTTTCCTTGAAAAACCTGTCCTTCACCTCCCTGATCTATCCACCCCCTTCGCCATTGCCACTGACGCATCAAAGTACACCTTAGGAGCTATTCTTTTCCAGACTGACTCGAATGGCGACTGGCATCCCTGCTCCTATTTCTCACAGTTGTTTATCCCTGCTGAGCGCAACTATGACATCTATGACGGAGAGCTCCTTGCTGTCATCTGCGCCCTCAAAGCCTGGTGCCACTACCTCCACAGCTCCCCCTTTCCCATTCAGGTTTTCACTGACCACAAGAACCTCACCTACTTCCGATTCCCCCAAACCCTCAACCACCGCCAAGCATGCTGGCTCCTTGACCTTGCTGACCTTGACCTCAAAATCATCCATGTCCCTGGATTCCAACTTGCCGAGCCTGACACCCTTTCATGCTGACCAGATCATCTCCCCCGTGATGCTGATAATCAAGGGATTACTCTCCTGCCCCCCTCTTTCTTCGTACGCCTCATCGACACTGCCCTCTCTGACCATATAAAATCCACCTCACACGATGACCCCTGCGCCCTCCAAGTGCTCCAATCCCTCTCCCACGACACCCCGGCATTCCTTCGCTCCCAACCTCCCCTTGGCAGCTGCTTGAGGGTATCCTCACTTACAATGGTCAAATCTATGTCCCTGCTAACTCCTCCCTCCGCCATTCTATTCTCCTCTGCTGCCATGACCATGCCTCCACTGGCCATCCTGGATACCTTAAAACTCACCAACTCATTGCCTCTGAATTCTGGTGGCCCGGCCTCGCCTCCTATGTTTGCCACTACATTGAGGGATGTGCCATCTGCCAGCAAAATAAGTCAAACACTCACCCCACTGTTCCCCCACTCACCCCTATCCAGTCCACCTGCACCCGCCCCTTCCAGCAGGTCTCCTGTGACCTCATGACCAACCTCCCCCTGTCCGGAGGCTTTGATTCTCTTTTGGTCATGGTTGACCATGGGCTTACTAAGGGAGTGATTCTTTGCCCCACTACCAAAACCATAACCGTGAAGGGCATCGCCATCCTCTTTTTCCTCTCCGTCTACAAATGCTTCGGCCTTTTTGACAAAGTCATCTCTGATTGGGGACCTCAATTCACCTTGGCATTTGCCAGAGAACTCAGAAAGCTCCTTAACTATGACCTTGCCCTCTCCACTGCCTATCACCCTCAAACAGATGGGGAAACTGAACGTGTCAACCAAGAGGTCAAGACCTACCTCTGGATCTTTTGTGGAGCACAACCTACAACCTGGGCTGACTCGATTGCCAATGCTAAATTTTCCCACAACCACCACCCCCATTCCATCACCAACCAATCTCCATTCTACCTCATGATGGGCTATGAATCCCATGCCCTACCATTGGTCATCTCTAAAACCTCTCTACCTGCAGTCGCCTCCTGCATCAAGAACTTGACAGCTGCCCATGATGAGGCCCTAGCGGCCTACGAACTTGCACACCAAGTGATGACATCACGCAACCGGAGGAAGTTTAAACCTTTCAAGAAAGGAGATAAGGTTTGGCTCGAAGCCTGCAATTTGAAATGATCGGTCGTCAACCCCAAATTCACACCTAAACAGGAAGGACTCTTTGTCATCACCGAAACCCTCTCCCCTATCATCTACCACCTCCGCATCCCCTCTACCTGGAAGATACATTCCGTCTTCCATGCCTCCCTATTGACCCCGTACAAGGAAAACTCCGTGTATGGCCCCAATTTCCCTGCTCCACCACCAGACCTTATAGCCAGCAAAGAGGAATACAAAATCGAGAAGATTATGAAGCACCGAGGCTCCACCTGCTCCCACTCGTATTTGATATGTTGGAAAGGGTGTGCTGTAAAAGAAGACTCCTGGGTCCCTGAGCACAACCTCAAACATTCGAAGGCCGCCCTCCTTGATTATAAAAAATGACACCTTCGACACTTCCCTCCCAATTCCTTCTCGTGCACTTAAACCTACCAACCAACCACTATGCCCTGCTCCAATGTCCCCTCTGGTGACTACTACCCCGCCACCATCCTGGTCTCTGTCACCCCTTCCTCCATTTCCTCAGTCACTTCGCCAACAATTGCCTGGCCTACTCCTTTTTCTACTCTTTATGATCCTATACCCTTTGTTGAGGACATATCCATGCCTTTGTCCTGTGTCACTTCTCCTGGCTGGGGCTCTCCTTCTC
>QFEL01001140.1:0-15866 GCA_003316195.1 Neoboletus brunneissimus | reverse complement strand
GGTGTTTGCAGTACACTTCATGCACTCCATTAAAGTGAAACATTGGAACGCTTTTGGGAGTCACTGTAGCATCGGAACTGGCCTTGAATATCGTACGTTCTCGTCGATGCTCCATAGCCCCACTGTTTCTGATAGCATGAATTTGTGGTAGTACATTCAATTCCCGTGTTCCATGGAGACTTGCATAGTGTATGTTTGCGACTTTTTGTTACATTCAAACCTGGGTAGGTCCGAGACGTAGACCGGTAAGCGACTTCTTATCAAGGATGTCCTGATGGGGGCGCCAGACAATGGAAGAAGGCGATCAAGGGTGTTGCATAGGCAAGGTAAGCAAATACAAGGGGGTATGGCTTGGTATGGACAAGGTACAAGTCCAGAGGTAGAACCGGTAAGCTGAAGCTAGAGTACGACTAGCTAGGATCGTCTTGTATATAAGGGTAATAAATAAAGAGGAGCCCGAATGTGGGCCAAGGGTGTGGGCAAAGGGCAAGGCCGTCAAAGGGACATGCAAGCTAAAGTGCCAGGTGTGAAATAAGCGAGGGTAGGGGCCGCGTAAGCGGGGCGAAGGGAAATACTACAGCATGACGTCGGTGGACGCATGACTAGGGTAAAGGGGTGTCGATAGCACCGAAGGTAAGGTAAATGAAAGTGTTCAAGGTGAATAAGAAGAGAGAGAAAGCGTACGAGAGCACCAGGGGGAGATCCTGGGCAGATACAAGGACACATGACGGTGATGGGGAAGATCCCCAGATGTGACCTGGTGAAGGTCTAAGGTGACGGGGACAAAGGGCATTCCTGGTTAGGCACGGGAACGGGTCTAGGGTGGAGAGTAGGATGGAGGCGGTAACTCGGAGTAGGGACAAGGGCGAATGAAGAAGAGTCCGAGTGGTGTTGAGTCGTTAGACCAGGTGAGGGAGTGTCGTTAGAGACGACGATGGTTCTCCTAGGCGAGGAGGGATGAGGATGAGGGGCGAGGTACAGGTGTACAGACAGTTCTCACAGGTGTGAGACAGGGGTTAGAGCCGAAAAAGGGGTAGGGGCTAGGACGAGTTGTAACACTTTTTGTGTTAATACGCACTTACCTTTTGCCAGGGCAACGTGCTGATCGATGAGGAGCACAATCCGCAAATATGTGATTTTGGCCTCGCATCTACAATCGGAAAGTTACAGCCCGGGCTGTCATACTTGCAACGGCTGTCGAGCAATCCAGGAGGCATAAGATGGGCAGCACCTGAGCGACTCTCGGGCTGCGAACCCGACCCATCCAGGGACATATACTCATTTGGTTGCATAATGTTCGAGGTAATAACTCACCCCGATGTTTTGGTCATGACTAAAATACCATGCCAGGTTTTGTGTGGAGACATCCCATGGACAGACCATTCAGTCAAAAAGAGTTGCACAACTGGTTCCCCCGACATGTACAAATGGTCGGAGATCTGGGACCACCCGACAGGCGGCCGAGGGAATGTATATGTGGGTCCGGCTGACCTGGTCCAGGTAGTACCCCCTTATGAGCAGTTAGTAGTAGTTGTGGTAGATCATAAACTATGTGTGGGTGGTACCAGCCGGCCATATGAACCATGTTGCCATATATGGGATGAGTTGAACTACAGCTGGTACCACCAGTGTGGTGTTATATATACTATGTGGGGGTGGTACCAGCCGACCAGGATGGATGTGGTGTGTTACGTTCCAACCGGGTAAGCTGGAGATGTAGACCTGGGAGCTTCTTCTAGTCGAGGAAGTCCTGACGGGGGCGCCAGACAACAGTAGAAGAAGATCAAAGCGGTGACATTGGGCGTAGGTGCAAAGTACGGGTGCTACTGTTACAATTCTCTCTTACAGTCTACCTTTTTCCTTACTCGCGCTTGTCCCCACTTTACCTATGCTCCTTACCTCTCACACTTCCTTTAGTCACAACCAGTCACGACCCCTTTTCATTTAAACTCTAAACCACACAGCCTAGCCTGGGTTCTGTTCCGAACCCTTCCCCTCCGCCCCGGGCAGTGCCCCTTTCATCTCCGATCTTCATCTCCGGCTATTACTCCCGTTCCGTTTCATTTCGTGCCCTTGCTGTAGTACCCCCGCTTGGACACCATGCGCACCCCTTCTCCCCTTCGCCCTCTACCTACCATTCCTGACTCGGTCTGTGCGCAGTAGGGTACATTATTTAAACGGCTAGCTAACGTCCCTGTACTGTAGCTTAGCTTCCCGAATCTACCTCTTGAAGCTCACCACTTGTGCGATCCGACTTCGTCTGTCACTGGACCGACTAGTCTCTTCGCACCCCCTTTGTACTCGACAACAAGGCCTTAGACCTGAGTCGACTGGAACCTCGGACCTCTGATCCTTGTTCCTCCTGCGTCCCCACCACCCAACACTTCGCACCTCATCCTTGTAACTCGACCTTCGCCTCATCCCCTTTGAAAGCTTCTACCTTTCGGGTCTACGGTCGCCCATCCCAGGACGAACCGTAACAGCATCCCTGTACGGTAGCTTAGCTTCCCGAATCTACTCCTTGAAGCTCACCTTCGCGCGATCCGGCCTAGCCTGTCACTGGACCGGCTAGCCTCCTTCGCATCCTTTGAACTCGACAACAAGGCCTTAGACCTGAGTCGACTGGAACCTCGGACCTTCGATCCTCGTTCCCACCTACGTCCTCGCCCACCGCATCCCACACTTTGCCTCGCCCCTAGGAGCCTCTACCTTTCGGGTCTACGGTCGTCTTACCCTAAGTCGAACCGTAACAGAATATGACTTACCTTGACATGGGCGATGACGATGGTACCGGTGGACGTCACCGTAAAGAGAACAATAGAATGTAAAATGGTGACCACAGTGATCAATAACGACGCAGAGAACACCGAATATATCAAAATCTGTTGTCCGTGAGTAATCCTTGTGCTTCGGAGGAAATAAATAGGCAGACCAACGAGCGCAGAATCAGAAATTACATCCGCTATAGATGAGGGTTGAGATATTGATATTTGGCATAAACATGGGAGTGACTGGGACGACTGACTGATCAGTTGTGAGAGTCCAACAGAACCTGAGACATCACAGTCATAATTGACACAAATCTCGATTCTCTGACCTATCAGTGCGGCCCACATGACGAGGAACGAACAACTGACGAGGAACGCGATGTGTCAGAGCTGCTGAGAGGGGTTCACGATGCGGACAATGGAGAATAAGATGCTTATCTGACAAGCCCTGAGAGAGCGATCAACATAAAAATAAGGACCACAGCCATCGTAATTGCGCACGCAGAATCAATGACACGTACCAGAGAACGCAAGGAAACCCAATCACCGCCACCCAGTCGGCGATTCTGTCTATTGGTTGTTCTGGTCCAAGACCAAATGCTTCGACCCAAACAGTAAGTCACGTCAGAGGAGATCTAATTCTTACCTGTCTCGGGTGCATCCAGCATGGTGGCCACGAGACACACTATGTCAACTGAGAGTGCGAACATAGCCCAACCATCTTCCCACCAGAAACGCGACATATACCAGCGAAAGAACAGCCTAAAAACTGTGCATGCGATCGCAACACCATGGAACGAGCCCGCAATGACTGGGAAAATGAACAAAGAAAAAGGTCAACCAACTGCCTCATTAGTTTCTCCAAGCAAAAAAGAGCCTCCAAAACGGCCAAAACACTGCTTACTTTTCAGAGCTGGAGACCAGGGCAGCAGATTCATGGGGCCAGGCAGTGCCAGTGGGAATTGGAGAATCCATGAAGGATGGGATACCGATCAGCTTAAATATTTGCCTGGAAGCACAGCGATACCCATTCGTCCCGCCCCCTGATCATGGCATTCTTTGGTAATCAAAAACCTCCCAGGACAAACCATACCGGGACCAGTGCTGTGTGGGGGTTGAAACGAGGCTGCCAAATCTTCTCTTGAAGAAGTGATACTAAGAATGGAACAGTGGCATCTCAGTAGAATCGTGGACCCTGATGCCTATTCGTCATCGCTAATCAACTGAATACAGTGATGAATTACAGTTTGTCTGAAAGATACATCATGATACATGCAATGGACCATCATCTTTTGGTGTCCAAAGTTTCTTCTTATGTACCATCTGTGTTTCATTCCAACGCCTCTCAGCCCGCTGTCTCTACGGTGTGCAGAGCTTACCGCACATCCAGTTGTCATATGCTTAGCACGCAACTGCAAGCTCATTATGTAGTTATTTGATCAGACAAAAAAAGAAAGGAGTCGGATCAACTCCAGAAAATGATTGAATACAGGGCCCCAACTGTCGACATGTTTCAAGGTGAGAGGGGATCAGATCGATCAAACGTAGGCCCACAGCACTTGGTCTAGCTCGTGCTCCATTCGGTCAAGTGTTGTTTCAAGTTGTTTCACTCACACCCAAACAAACATTCAAAGCGCTAAGCGACATATCCTACATTATGTCAAAGTCAGACTGGACGTATTTAAGTCACTTTATCCGTGGAAACCCACTGTAGAACGAGTAGGAGGGTTTCCGACAGATTTATTACGTAAAAAACCACCATATGGCTAGTCGTGTTCTGGTCTATCCGTCTTCACCCTCACTGATATGATAGTATGATCCCGCCTGCAATGGCACATCCTCACACTCCTTTATCTGGTTCCATAACCATCCCTCTCGAATGTGTCCCTTGTTTTTAATAGAATTAAGACGTCGCTATTCGAGCGCACGGGGCTATGATGAAAGACTCAGTTCGTGTTGCACTTCGGGCAAACGGACTAATGTAAATACCTATGATGAAAGACTACGAAGGTATCAATATGTATGGTAATGTAAGATTGAGTGAAGCTTACCTCAGTTCATGTTGCGCTTCAGGCAAACGGACTGAGGTAGTGCTGCTCGACATAGTACTACTTATACGAAACAGAAAGGCTATGTAGAATGAAGAATAAGCGAGTATCATATGGTACGAAAAGAATATGAGCCAACCGAGAATGTATCGTACGTAGCAAAGAGTAAAGAAATGGAAAAGTTAAATGTATACCGCGTATCGTGTATCGCCATAGTACGCTCTGTTCTTGCGGCTGCGCATGTGCTTGCCTAAATCTAACACTCCCCCTCAAGCCGAGCGCAGTCCGAGTTCGTTTGCGAAGTGTTTCACTTTTGGTGAGGGAAGGGCCTTGGTGAGGATGTCGGCGACCATATCGGCTGTAGGACAGAAAATGAGTCTGAGTTTATTGTCGTCGATGACCCATCGAATAAAATGAAAATGGATGTCGATATGTTTGGTACGAGCGTGATATTGGTGATCTTTCGCGAGCGCGATGGCCAATTGATTGTCTGAGAATAGAGTGAGTGCATGCTCGAGCGGGAAGGAAATTTCGGCGAGGAGGGAACGAAGCCATAGCGCCTCCTTTGTAGCGTGCGTGGCAGCGACATATTCGCTTTCTGTGGTTGAAAGTGAGATGATTTCTTGTGTCTTCGAACTCCAAGAGACGGCGCCGCCATTGATAAGGAAGGCGTAGCCGGATATGGCCTTTTGGTCTTCGGCCATGCTTCCATCAGCATCTGTATAACCGACTAACTCCTTTTCCGTGCCTCTGTAGGTGAGACGTAGGTTCTGCGTGCCGATTAGGTACCTGTAGATACGATGTACTGCCTCCCAATGCGCTGAACCGGGGTTGCTGGAAAAACGCGAGACGGTCGCGATGGTGTATGATATGTCTGGGCGAGTTCCCAGTGCCGCGTACATTAAAGAGCCGACTGCTTCTTGGTACAGGACGTGTCGCATTTGTGCGTATTTGGCGCTGGTGGAGGGGGACTGGCTGCTGTGGAGTTTGAGTTGTGGTTCCATTGGTGACGAGACAGGCTTCTGTTCCTGGAAATTGAAGCGTTGGATAATGGAGTCGATGTATGATTTTTGTGAAAGCGATAGCGTTCGGTCATCTCTGTTGCGCGTCACTTCGATGCCTAATAACCAGTGTAGCTGTCCCAAATCTGTTACTTCGACGTGTTTTCGCAACTCGGCCTTCGTGGCGATGATTTGCGCATGAGATGTAGCGGCTATGGTGCAGTCGTCAACATGTACTACAATGAGGACGAGCAACTTCTCTGATCGCTTGATGAAAACGGCTTGATCGACTTGGCATTGCGTGAACTTCATGTGTGTGACAAGTATTTCGACAAGCTTTTGGTACCAACGGCGCCCACTCTGTTTCAAACCATAAAGCGTTTTTCATAAGCGGCACACTTTGTGCGGATGGGTAGGATCGGCGTATCCTGGGGGCTGGCGCATGTAGATACATTCGTTTTCAGCGAGCTCTCCATTGAGATACGCGCCTTTGATATCGACTTGGTGGAGTTCCATGTCGTGGTGAGCTGCTAGTGCGAGTACCATTCGTATGGAGGCAAGTTTCGCGACTGGGGCGTACGTGTCAAAATAGTCGACGCCCGGTACCTGCGAAAAACCTTGCGCGACGAGGCGCGCTTTGTACCGTACGATGTTTCCGGCGGCGTCCTTTTTGGCATGGAACACCCATTTCGAACCTACGATGTTTGCGTTAGGTGGTGGATCAACGAGCTCCCAAGTGCCCGCCTTTTGTAGTGTAGCGAGCTCCTCCTGTATGCCGTGTTCCCATTGTGGCCAGTCTGGACGCCGTTTGGCTTCAGCTATGGTAGACGGCTTGAGCGCTTCAGCTTCAATGGTAGCATCGCTGAGCGCGAGCACAAGCTCGATGTCGTCGTAATCGGCCGCTTCGTTTGCTTCATGCTCCCCCTCATTTGCGACGGTGGTGGTAGCACGATCGGGAGCTGCGTCTGCGAGCTCCGTGGGTATTTGGACACCCCGTGGTACTGTGGTGTCAGCGCTCTGCCCAGCGAGTATGTCACGTACTCGTTGACTCGGGTGGCGCAATCATTTGGGACGAGCAGCATTGGGATCAGCGTTATCAGTGGTAGCGATGGGGATGTGGGCAGTGGTGTGTGATAATGGTGTGATGACGTGTGGCGGTGATGCTGGGGCGTGGAATATTGGCACTGGAGTGGCCGAGGAAAGAGTGTCAGGTGATTTTACTTGTGTGTCCTCGTTTGTCAGCGTGGTGTCGCTTATCACAATACTCGGCTCTTTCTCCCCCTCGATGACATGCTGCATCGGATCCCAATATACGTTGCGTTCGACAGAGACAGTGCGCTTCGTCAGCCAGTACACTCGGTAAGCATTTTCCGTTTGGTCATCAATACCCATCCATCTAACCCGATCTGCTCACCAGGCTAGTTTGTTACTCGCTTGCGTCTGGACAAACACCTCGGATCCCCACTTGCGCACTCTCAATAGGTCAGGCTTCCGTCCGAAAGCCACCTCATATGGGGTCTTTCCATCCAATGCTTTGGTAGGTGTTCGATTTTTCAGCCAGATAACGTGTCTTGCTGCTTCTCCCCACAGGAATTTGGGTAATCCGCTCGCATGGAGTAATGCGTGCACCCGTTCCAAGATGGTGCGGTTTAGTCGCTCAGCGACTCCGTTGTGCTGCGGTGTGTCAGGCGCGGTGAATCGTTGCATCGTGCCTTGCCGTTCTAGGTAAAGTACGAATTCTCTACCTTGATATTCACCGCCGCGATCCGAATGTAACAGTTTAATTTTGGCTGCTAGCTGACGATCCAACCAGGCCTCAAAAGAGCGATACGCCGCGAAAGTTTCGCTTTTCTGGCGAAGCGTGTAAAGGTATGTCAATCGGCTGTGATCGTCTGTAAAGCTGACGTAGTAGCGCTTGCCACGAAGTGTAGCAATCGGCGCTGGTCCCCAGATGTCAGACCACATGAGGTCACCGGTGGCTTGGGCTCGCTCCCCTTGCCGTTCCTTTGCGATTGGCTTCCGCGTCGCCTTCGCATAGACGCACGACTCACAGAAGGTACCCTCATTCTTTGATTCATCAAATTTGAGGCCGCTGACGAGACCCGTTTCGGCTAGGCGCCGTGCAACAAACAGTGCAATATGGCCAAACTGGCGGTGTAGCTCCATCACCGTGACGGTTTCCGTGGCAGCATGGGCAGAGTCTCCTTCGTGTACAACGCGGTACAATCCCTTTGAGGTACATGGAATTCGTCCAATGGTCTCTCCGTCTGACCCTTTGATTGTGCAATAGCCGTTTGCAAAGGTTGTCTGTAATATTATAGACCTTATTTTTCATTTTTACACCTTACACTCGTACAAACACTTTATCTTCACATTCACTTGATGCATGCACGTGACCGTGGGAACACACATGTGATCAGGCCTAGACCCATGACATCATCAGCACGTGTTATTAATTTCCGCTCTTCTCTCACGTGTTGCTTCTTTCTTACTCATCTCTCTCACGTTACTCATCGACATTAGTAATAATTCCCATGCCAAGCATGGTCCGTGCACATTCATGTAACATATATAAAGTAGACACTTGACGACTGGAATCCCCAGTCTAATCCACTTCGTTTCTGATCTTCAGACCTTACTAGCGGGCTGAGCTGTGTCTCTTGCCTTGTGGGGTTATTGGGATTCTAACAGACGCGATTTGGCACTTGGCTATCCCATTCCTCTTACTCTTACCTCGCGAGTTTCTGGTGTACGAGCTATAAGTGTGTCTGGCCGGTGTTGCAGACCTTAGTCCCTATAAGGTTATAACACTTGGATTAGACTACTAGTACACTGCCCGGATCCTAGGGCTAAAGGACTTCACCTTCACACTTTTCATTTCTTCTACCCCCGCCGCTTTTAGGGGACTGCCTAGGAAGCAGAGATTAGAATCAGTAGTTAATAACCTTCTATCTCCCTCCCTTGAGGTGATACCCGCGCAGAGGTCGTGCTTTGTTTGCAAAGGTCGATGTAGCCCCCGCCATAGGGTTACGGCTGAGACTATCTCGTTTCGTTAGTCCTCAAAGTAATTCGAGAGGTAGAGCGTCAGTCCATATCAGTTACCTAGTATATGTGTAGTTTTGTTCCTGGTCGCTGCGGCCCCCAGAGAACCCATTACGAGACCTACCGGAGAAGAAGATATTACCTCCGAAAGTAGGAAATACTTTTTACGTCGCGTCGTTTGCAAAGTCCCCAGAGTTTGGTTGGAAGATACCAGACAGTAAGGACTTATCAAGATGGATCAAGATTCTTTGGATGATTTGGTTAGAAGGATTGCCGATTTGAATTTGGAGAAAGAAAAAGACAATGTAACCAAAAGAGTCAAGGACCCCGGAACTTGGGATGGGGATAGGAAAACCTTCCGCCTTTGGTGGGTCAAACTACGGTTGTGGGTCGAAGCACAAGAATGGAAATCAAACAAGCTTCGCACTATAGCAGTACTCTCCCGCTTAGAGGACAAGGCGGCTGGTTTCGCCCAATTATCCCTCGAAATGTTCTTGGAAAACGAAGACAAACAAGATGTCAACCCTGAAATGCTAGTACCTCGGGGAAGACTAGGAGAAAAGGCATGGCCAACCTGGGCAGACGTACAGGCCAGTATCAAAGCCTACTTCCGGATAGACGTTCTGGAGCACGAGGCATTAAAACGTCTAGAAGCCCTACGCCAAAATGGGAAATCAATCGACATTTTCCTCCAGGAATACGAAATCCTGGTAAAAGAAGCCAATGTTGACAACCATCACTCAGTTAGTCTGCTGAAGAAGGCAGTAGACTATAGAATTTACCAGCAACAAGAGCTGAATGGTTCGTCAACAATGTTCCATGACCTACTGGAACAATACAGGAAAGTCGGTCGCTCCTTCGAGCAAATGGCCATAGAGCGAGGCCCTCCAACCCGCTCTTTCTTCCCACGTCCTCCTCCGCGGCCCACGGGCCAATATTTTTATCCACCGCCTCGGCCTAACGGCCACGTTTCATCTACACCTCAGGCTGGGCATAATCAGCGCTTTACTCCGACAGGCACCCAACCCGGAAGAGGGGCACCCATGGACATCAGTGTCCAACAAACCTCTATGCCACCAACACGTCCCGATAACCGTACTTGCTACGGATGTCAACAGGTCGGCCACATTTGGCCTAATTGTCCGACCAATCCGAATCGTTGGGCTCCCCGCCCCCAAACCCGACAACAATATCTCTGGGACTACAATTCCAGGACATTCGTCCCAAATCCGTCATTCTATTCTCCCCCGGCTGAAGCGCAGGTCGCTCAGCACTACACAGGTTGCCCTCTCCCGCCTGTCCCTACCCCGACGATCGCCCAACAAGCGACGTCACAAGGAAACTTCGTCTCGGCAGAGGCCGAAGCATATTATAGGGATAAGTTTGAGACTGAAGCAAAACAACGCGCTATGGACGCTTTAAAAGGACAGAGTTCGTAAATGATGAGGGCATTTGCGAACATTCTTCTTCTTCTTCCTGTTCTCTTTCTCTTGGTAGTCATACACTGGGTTTGGACGATAAACCTACGAACGAAAACACCCTAGTAGACTGCATCGATTCCGATTTTCCTACTTGTACCTTAGATGACGTTTTTGCCACAATCAATTCTCATTCCATAAGGGCGACTCCCATGAGCGCGGTGCCGGAATTAAAAAATAGCATGCTTGATTCCCTAGTACGGCAAGTCAAAAATTCTCATCAAATCCCTCAACAAATCACGATTAATAACACCACTCTTTCACACAGCGGCGAATTCTCTCTTAATACTATCATCAAAGTCAAGAAGGAAGGTCAATGGCGTAATCAACACGTTCAGGCTCTTCTCGACTCTGGTGCTTCCCACACCTTCATTGATGAACAATACATGATACGCCAAGGCATTCCGTATTATAATATCCCCAGACCTATTATTGTACACAACGCCGACGGCTCTCAAGGAGCAATAGGACAAGTCACAAAAGAAGTCACGTTAATTATTACAGTAGAAGGACATTCGGAGGTGATTGACGCCTATGTTTCCAAACTAGGCACTCACCGCCTCATCATTGGCTACGATTGGCTTTATCGCCATAATCCTGATGTGGACTGGGTCCACAAAACTATTTCCTTTTCTCGATGCACTACCTATTGCAAAATGATGGGACATGGACCAATCGCAGTATCACCGTCTGCCCCATCAGAACGCGCTTCCATTCGCTTAATAGAAGAAGGACTAACGGAGAAGGTTCCAGAAACCTATCATGAATTCTTAGATGTATTCTCAGAAAAGGAGTCGGAATGCATGCCAGAACGAAAACCCTGGGACCATGCCATCGACCTAAAACCCGATTTTGTCCCAAAAAAGGGTCGGGTCATTCCTTTATCTGACCAAGAAATGGACGAAGTTCGGACGTTCATCGACAAAGAACTCAAGAAAGGATATATCAGACCTTCAAAATCCCCCCAAACGGCCCCTGTATTTTTTATCCCAAAAAAGGACGGTAAAAAACAACTAGTAATGGACTACCGATATTTAAACGAAGGCACTATTAAAAATGCCTATCCACTTCCACTAATTTCCACTCTGATCGATCGTCTTAAGGACGCAGATCTCTTTACTACGCTAGATCTACGATGGGGATACAACAATGTACACATCAAAGAAGGTGATGAGTGGAAAGGGGCATTCGTTACCCCCATTGGATCATATGAACCAGTCGTTATGTATTTCGGGATGACTAACTCACCCCCTACATTCCAGCAAATGATGAACGATATATTTAATGATATGTACATGGTATTAGTAATTTACATCGACGACTGTATGATATTTACAAAAGGAAAAAGCCGCGAAGAACATGAGGACTTTGTAAAAGAAGTTCTTCGTAGACTCAGGGACAACGATCTTTATGTAAAACCAGAAAAATGCTTCTTCTCACAGAAAAAGGTGGACTTTTTAGGAATGGTAGTATCTAAAGAGGGGGTCGAAATGCAGGAAAAGAAGGTGTCTGGAGTACTGGACTGGCCAACTCCCACGCGCCTGAAACAACTGCAAGGATTCCTCGGACTTTGTAATTATTATCGTCGCTTCATCGAAGGATTTGCTGAGATAGCACGCCCCCTAAACGATCTTACCAAGAAAGACGTTCCGTTTACGTGGGGAGCTACTCAAGAAACGGCATTCCAAACTTTAAAAGGAAAATTCCGAGAAGCACCCCTCCTCACTTATCCGGATCAAAACAAGGAAATGCGAGTCGAAACAGATGCCTCGGATATAGCCACTGAAGCAGTCCTCTCGGTAAAATGCGACGACAAACTTTGGCGCCCCTGCGCCTTCATTTCACACTCCTTTGATAGTGCCGAAAGGAACTATCCCATTTACGACAAAGAACTTTTGGCAGTCATACGACCACTAGAAGAGTGGAGGCACTACCTAATCGGTAGAAAAAGTTTCGAGATCTGGACAGATCATAAAAATCTCGAATACTGGAAAAAGCCACAAACTTTATCTGGTCGCCAAGCTCAATGGCATGCGCTTCTCCAAGAGTTCAATTATCTATTCGTGTACAAACCCGAATCAAGTAATGGGCGAGCCGATGCCCTCTCACGACGACCAGATCATGGGGACGCTGTACAAAATCACAACGAAAATATTACTGTATTACCACCTTCCGTCTTTATTAAAAACATTTCATTATCTTCAGACTTTTTCGATACTTTACAAACCGAATCCAATTCCATGGGAATAGATTCTATCCATGACTACACCTTTGATTCAGAACAAAAAATATTTAAAAACAACAAAAACAAAATATTCATACCCGAACCTCTACGTATACAACTTCTTAGTTTATGCCACGATTCACCAATTGGCGGACATTCCGGACAAGGACGTACCATCCATCTTCTCACACAATACTTTTCATGGCCCGGTGTAACAAAAGATGTAAAACATTATGTAGAAAGTTGCCAAGCGTGCGCCCTTTCCAAAGGAAAGACCAAGGCCCCCGCAGGCAAACTCATGCCTCTTCCAGCGGCTAAACACCCCTGGGAAGACTTATCTGTAGATTTCATTACTGGACTACCACCCTCTCATTCTTTCACGGCTATTTGCGTGGTGGTAGACCGCTTCTCCAAAGAAGTTATTTTCATCCCTTGTTACGATACTATCTCTTCCAAGGACTTAGCTATACTATTCAGGGACAACGTTTGGTGTATGCATGGACTTCCCTCTACGATAGTTTCCGATAGAGGACCCCAATTTGTTTCGGACTTCACTACCCAGCTATGTAAACTCCTGGGCATATCCCAAAAGGTGTCGACCGCGTACCACCCCCAAACTGATGGCCAAACCGAGAGGATAAATCGGGAATTGGAACAGTATCTCCGCACTTACGTATCAAAGCGCCAGGAAGAATGGGCGGATTGGATTAAAATGGCGCAATTCCACCATAACAATTCTCTCTCCACTGCCACCGGAACTATTCCTTTCGCTATCACCCGAAATTACGCCCCACGCATGGGCTTCGAAGGAAAAGCATCCAATTTAGGAGGAGAGTTCGTGCAACAAATGGGAAAAAGCCATAAGGAGGTAGAAGTAGCATTAGAAGAAACGAGGGAATGGATGCAACGGACCGCGGATAAGACCCGCTCCGAAGCACCCCACTACGAAAAAGGACAAAAAGTGTGGCTATCCACAGACAAACTCAAACTTCCGTACACCGCGAAGAAGCTGACACAAAAATGGATAGGACCTTACGAGATCTTAGAGGTCCTTCCAAATGCGATCAAACTCAAACTACCAAGAACCGTTAAAGTTCACCCAGTAGTCAATATCTCTCGGGTAAAACCGTACAGAGAAACCCTCCCAGGACAACCAGTACTACGTCCTGACCCAATCGAGATTGACGAAGAAGGGGAAGAACAATTCGAGGTTGATTACGTAGCAGCTTCTCGGTTAAAAGGACGGAAGTTAGAATACCTCGTCCATTGGAAAGGATATGACGAAACCGATCGGACATGGGAATCTAGCGATATCATTAACACTGCACCAGAAGCAGTGGCAGATTTCCACCGTCAAAACCCTTCCGCACCTAGAAAACTCCGCGGACTCACACTATCCGATTTCAACTCCCTATTCTCTTCTTACGAAAACTATACCGAAACAGAATTTCAAGGGACTCGCCTGGAATACGAGTCTTAAAGAGGGGGTAGTGTAATATTATATACCATATTTTTCACTTTTTACATTTCTACACTTGTACAACACTTTACTTTCTCTTTCACTCGATGCATGCACGTGACCGTGGGAACATACACGTGATCTGGTCTAGACCCATGACATCACCAGCACGTGTTATTAATTTCCACTCTTCTCTCACGCGCTGCTTCTTTTCTTACTTATCTTTCCCACATTACTCAGCATCATTCGTAATAATTCCCATGCCAAGACTGGTCCGTGCACGATCATGTAACATATATAAAGTAGATACTTTGCGACTGGAATCCCCAGTCTAATCCACTTCGTTTCTGATCTTCAGACCTTACTAGCGGGCTGAGCTTTGTCTCTTGCCTTGTGGGGTTATTGGGATTCTAACAGACGCGACTTGGTACTTGGCTACCCCACTCCTCTTATTCTTTCTTCGCGAGTTTCTGGTGTACAAGCTATAAGTGTGTCCGGCCAGTGTTCCAAACCTTAGTCCCTATAAGGTTATAACAGTCAGCACCTGAGGTTGCGTTATGAACCTGGGACCCTGATCGCATTCTCTGGTCGATTACTCGTGCATGGAGCAGGAGATATTGCAGGAGAGAGGGCTTGCATTGCCTGGTACATGCAGCGGAAGGTGCATTTCAGTTTCAATGTTGCGGATTGTAGTTATGCAAAGCTATCGCATATGTGAAGGTACTGTGTATATAGCTATGCCATCCTGTCTTAAGGTAACCATCAATTCCGTTAAACAATGCAATCCCTGGAATGTATCAGTCCACACTGCGGACATGACATGTAGAATACCTAAGCACTTGGATTCGGCGAAAGGAGATGATAATGTCCATGCGGAGCATATTTCGTCATGCGGAAACGCAATATTGATTACGCCTCTCAGAAATTGCAGTTAGGAAAATATAAAACAAATGCTACTGTACATCATCGGGATTAAATGTAATGTTTTTGATACCCAACACCCTGGAGAGCTCTGTAATGCAAATTGAGCAATGCCGCATGCGCTCTGAGAGCTCATACTCTGCTGTCATCAGGGAGCCCAATCATGCGAGTACCTTTGTCTCCTCTTCATCCAACTCCAAGTTCACCTTTCGATCCAGGGGTGACTGATTCCCCCAAAGGCCCTGTGTGGAGGATCAAGACATAATATGGAGGTGATGCTGATATGACCACATACCTGGAAATAGGTATCCCCCATTTCCTGGGAGTTCATATCAACGGTCCAGTCAACCTCCACCCCCTTCCATCATGCCTGCTCAAACTGCATATTGAGAGATTCATTCCAGCTGGGAAGAAATGTCGGAATTGCGGGAATCAACTTGAAGTCCCAGTTTGTCAGCCTGTGGATGCCTTGGGCAAATATGGCATCCTTCTTGTCCTCCCCTGCAGATTCCAAATATGCGGCATATGCGGCAGGCGGATTGATCGGAGTGGTGGAGCGGGTGGAATATCAAGACTGCGCTGATTCATAGAGACACTGTTTATGGATGGATCATTAGCTGTGGTTCAGAGGATGAGTGCACAACTACGTACGAATTCCATGTTCATATCCCTCCACCACCTCGTTGGCCATGATGTCTCCTCCACAGACAGCAAATGCAATGTGGCAGCATCGATCTGGCAGGCAGCATAGTATGTCAACATTTGCATAACAGACCCAGAGAGTTCAGGTTTGAAAACGGTTGCAACACTGCAGGACATTGTGCAGTTGGGTTGGAATTGAAGAGCAGGACGGAACAGGAAATGATATGTGCGGACGTGGTGGAAGGGAAAACTATCGCTTCACGTCTTTTCACAGCCAGCGATG